>PQWD01008040.1:0-12315 GCA_019425675.1 Leucinodes orbonalis
ACGAAGGTAAAAATAATAACCATTTGGCCTTTAGTAGTTACATACCTACCTATAATCAAATTCATGAACTAAATAAATCAGACCAAAAGTATATTAAGTACGTATATAAATATATAAACCGCAATTTAGACTCTAAAAGGTTATTTTTAATAAAATAACGATCGCCATATTGACATGGCCGTACTACACGTGCCCTCCTAAGCTCGAAATCATCTATATTTTTAGACAATCAGTTGATTCAGTATCCAATTGAGTCTAGACGTCGTAGGAGTAAGTAATAACTAGATTTAATTGTATGTTTAGTATTATTATGTACCTTTAATTTTTAGTGCCATATACTGGTTATGTTGTTAAGATTTTATTTTTTCAATTTTGTAAACAAATAAGGAAACATGCTCAAAGATTTTTCACTGTTTTTTGCTCCCAGCGAATTTGTACCTTGCAGCGATCGAAACACGAAAAACATTTTGTCACTTCAATAAATATCGAACATTATATAACTCATATTCTTGTATTCTATATACCTACCAGTTTAGTTCCAAATACGTATGTCAGTTTTAGTTTTATTTTCACAAATTGCCTCCGTACATACCTTGTTGTTAAATGTTTATTTTTACCAACATATAAGTTTTTATGAGATGAAATGAAGACTTATAAGTATTCTTATACCCGGGCTTGAAACATGAGTTGAGGTGTGAACGTTCGCAAGGTCTTTCGTCTTGAAGTATCGCACATGAGAACTCTTCTTAACAATTTACGAACGTATGCTGCTGTGTAAAACTTGTATGCATTACTTTACAGCAGTTAAGGATTTCTAGATAGTATACGTTACTAATGTCAATGACATTGTTCACGCTTGTGTGTATAAATTAAGATATTCATGATTTTCTCTCTCTTTAAAATTGTCTATTAGTTTTTCACCTTATTAATATTTCCTTTTTTCCTCCTGTTTTTTGTTGTGTTATGAATGATTAAGACGGGACGTTATGGTACGATGATATGCCTGACCATGAAGAGCGGTATTAAAGGAGACAACAAGTGATAGACAGTTATTACCCTCCATCAATACCGCACCGCCTCCGACACCCGAGACACAGATGTTAGGTCTCTTATACCCGGTAATTTTAAACCAAGTACTAAAGATAGTAAGAATATTCCAGTAAATCATTTGACATTCATCGTTTGAATAAATTTATGATACTTTTTGAACACGAAATCTTACAATAACATATTATATATCTTCGAAGGCTTGAGTAAACGTAAAGTTGAAAATTACATCTTATGTTCTGCACTGATTTTTATTTCACGATTACAGGTGAGAGTTGACATTTGCCTTATAGGTGGGGTTCTTATGCAACGTAGTTATTACCTGCATTATATATGTCAAATCTTCATACTAGCCTCAATCAGTGAATAAACATTCCGAATGTACATATATAAGTTAAAAAGTAATTGATCGTCTTAAATTTTTATGGGATATAAATATTAAAACTATTCATAACTAATGGATAATCAAAATAGTAAATAACTGACAGAAAGGTTTAGGAGTTTAACATTAAACAATCGAGAGATAAACCGTTTCAATAAAATAAAAACGTAGTCAAGGAAAAAAGTCACTGTCTCCTTTCAAAGAAAAAGATATTGACATCCCAAATACTTGAATAAAGCATAAGGAGTCACGATGTCATCAGTGACATTCTAAATCCACATTTTTCTTGTAATTTACGACCACAAATCGTATGGTGTTTTCGTCGGAGTATTGAACTTTGAAGCTAAATTTTGTTTTATGCGAATATGGTTGAAAAAGTTTAAAAATCCAGTTTATGTTTGCTACGAATTTCTTAATAATGGCAGACGCATTTTTTTGGAGTTCAGTTAAAGATCGCATTCGAAAGTTGTTTTAATTTCGTCACCCATTTTTGAAATTCCCACTCTTGTGTTATTTAGTTGCGAAAGGTTGATCCGGGTACTTGATTTGCAATAAATCGTAACTGTATTTAACAGTACGGTAAATTATCCTTAAATGGACCGTATATAAGCAACGAATATGATTTCATCCACGTCAAAAGTTGTTTCAACAACCTGATTAACGCGTCTTATACGAGTCAATTAGCATTGACTTCAATATTTTTAATAATAAAGATTGTATTTGAATACTGATGACCCAGTTTACAAACGACAAACAATTTCATTTTAATACAACAATTGGTTAAATTTTCACCGAAATCAAAGTGATTTAAATGCCGTAACAATATTTGTATGTTGTTTTAAAGGGAACGTCACAACATCCCTACCTCAATCAAAATAAGGTTTTAACGAAGTCATTTTATAAGCCATTGTTAAAATTTATTACAGGTTAGCAAACTCGGAGAAATTATTTATTTCGTTCGGATAATTCAATTGGCGTTCTAAGATAAACTCAAATATTACTTTAACCCTTTGAAAGCCAATGATAACCGAATTCGGAAATAATAGATTGCTGTTTCTAGTCAGGCATGATCTATCCTTGGCCGCATCATCACTTACCATCAGGTGAGATGACGGTCAAATGTCCGCCTATAGAAATACAAATAAATTATTGTGTCTGGATTTTTGGCATTCAATAGGTTTGAAGTCTGTATCAGTCCACTGCTAAACTCAGGGCCTACTATACGATAGTTAAGTGTTTTTCCATAATAATAAATTCATTTTTCTCATTTTTTATTCAAGTATGTATTTCATCTCATGAAGTTTGTCTGAAAGAGATTGCTTTAAAGCGATAAGACGATTATATATAAATTATTTGTAGTTCTGTTTGTTATTTTGTATATTGTTTTATTTTTGTGTAATTAAAAAAATCCTTTATTATTGTCTAAGCTTGGTGGAATGTTTGAGTTGTTTGAGGCTGGATGTTTGTTTGAGGCTCATGCGCCTCGGTGGAGACGTACAATGAGCTGATGAAGGTGGTGGTGGATGTTTAACTACAAGTAAGATCATAAAAACTAGGTATATTTTCTTAGTATATTAATCTTGTTGAAAATCAAGAAATACCCATGCACTATTGTTAACAGAAATATTATCAATAATAAAATTATGATACAAGAACTCACGTACTACGTAATGTAATAATGTTTATTTCATAAAAACACAGTACAGAAAATTATTTGAACTGCTTTCACATAAGGTCACCCTGTGTCATATGTAGAGTATCTCTTTTTAACAGTTTAGCACAATGTTGTGTTTTTTTATTACAAAAGTTATCTAAGCGCAGTTGTGCATGAATACATAAGCGCTCGTGCTGTCATGCATGTGTGTAGGTGTGGGAGAGGAATGCGTGTGTGTGTGTGATGTACGTGTATGGGTGGATATGAGTGCGTGTAGGTATGTGTATTTTTGGGTGTATGTTTAGGGATGTGCAAGATGTCGATATTTAGTAAATCTGTATATTTATGGAAGTGATTATATTTCTGTGAGCGCCATGAAAATTCTTCCTTCTCTATGTTTATACATAAACCTTTATATATAGTTATTTTTACAAACATATTTTTTATCACATCTTCTACTTCGTCGTAACCAAGCTGATTTAGCCACTCTATTACTTTGTTTTAAACATTTTCTTGTTGTATTTAACTACATTTTTATTTTTTGCAAGTAGATTACTATTGACAAATATTGCAGTTGTGGTCAAGAAATCCAATATCGCACAAATGACAATGGACACTATTTTGTTTAATCTAGTTTAAAGTAAAACCGAATCGTGATGAAACATATGAAATAAACATGACATGAATAATCCTTTGTTCCAAACCAGGCCACCATGTTTTAAACAAAAAAATACAAATGCGGTTTTGAGCAATAGCCACACACAACATTTTGATTTTTTGATGGAAAAACGCAGTTTGAAATCAACATACAGTAATGAAAGTAGGGACGAGTGTTCATAATTTTTCATTTCACACGGGAAACTCACTACTGGACTTGACCTCCAACTCTTCTTTGAGGTGTTTTAGAATCGACACCCACTTGTTAGTTTATTATACACCAGTATTTAAAAATACAATAAAAAGGGAGCGGCCTTATTACACGTGGTAATTTCTTCCAGGCAACCTTAGGATAGAGAAATACAACGTATGGGATAAGAAAGTTAAGTTAATTATATACTGAACCTAATGAATGTGGGGAAAGGGCCTTATCTTGTGATTTCATTGTACCGACATGAACTCTATTTAATACAACTATGAATTAAGCCCTAAGCGGTCTAAGACGGCTCACTGTCAGGCACAAGCTTTTCTCCTTAGTATGGCTAGAGGCTGTTAGGCCGGTGAATCACCATGTAGACTCAATACAGAATAATGGAGTTAACGATCACTGCCTTTAGATATATCTATAGGGACCATGACTAACTGCTTGACTTGTCTTTCAAAGCTCTTCATGTTTAGTCCCCAATCTAAAAATTTAGCATTACGATAATTATAATAGTCATTAAATTTATTGTTCTCTCATGTAAACCTACAGTAGTGCAAAACCATTTTAAAACTAAGTACTAATACGATCATTTTAATATAATATACCGAATGTTCCTCGATTTATCTGTTCTTCATCAACAGACCTTGACTTCCCTAAAATGGCACCACCTCTGAAGTATGCTCTTTCTAATAAAATTGAATCATCAAAATCGGTTAAAATACGACGAAGATATCCGCGACCAAACATAAAAAAGCATATATACTATCGAATTGAGTATGGGTATCCTTTTATGAAGTCGCTTAAAAATACGAAAGAAGTGTTCCGAATGCAGCGACAGCACACATACACATTTCGTACTCTCATTCGAAATATGACATTGTCAATTACCTAAATTTACCTAAACAAAGAGCCTACAACTGTATTCTCTTCGGTGATTCGTTTTTGGGACACGGATGGCGTATCTATCTCTATATTATATATACAGAATATCATTATCCAGATGATCGAAAAAGCTAGAGCCTGCTTCTTGAAGTTGTTAACCAACCTGATCGCATGATACGTGTAATATTTAAACAAGTCACGCTTTTTATACAACTTTACGTATAAACTAAGTACTTTGTATTATCTCACGTACTGGGTCAGTATAAATATCGAATTAGGCACGCAAAACAAAGATATTTATAGCTTTGGTAACTACATTAGAAGGGGCCTGACTCCCTTTGTACTTCGAAATCTTTCGATTTATAGATGGCCTGAATATAAAAAAAACATTTTTACAATCAATATGCCAATCTCTCAAACTTATTAAATAAAATAAATATCCACCGACATTCACACAGCGCCGTCTAGCCCCAAACTAAGCATTCGTCTGTAATATGGATACTAACGACGGATAAACATACTTATATACTGTTTTTTGTAAATACATACATTTAATATACATAGGGAACACCCAGAAAAATAAACAGATATGTTCATGCACACAAATGTTTATACTGCCCGGGGATCGATTCCGGAACCCTTGGTGTAGTAGCCGACGTAAGAACCATTACAAAATTAGTGGTTATTGATATCCACTGATGGACACTAATTCCATTTCACCAGATATCCAGATCCTTCGCTTTTCTCAGCCTTTACCGGCAACCTTTCGTAAGTGGTTGATCAATCGGGCCGAAACCCGACGTTATGCTTTCCAAACGCGATCTCCACTTTCGGACTCGTCTACTTCAACGGCCATCTAAACTTAAAAGGTCCTAGTAATGATGTACTTAAGTTTGTTCGAGGCACCCAACTTTAATCTCACTATTTATCTCGTAATAAATATTCCCTTTGGTTGATCATCAGTTAGCAAGCAATAAGTTATCATTTCGCAATTTTTGACTTTTGTAACTTGATGTTCAGACAGTTTTTAAAAAAATTGTTATTAATGTATTTTTGAAGTGGCTGCTTGTCATACGCAAGCTTACATTTTGATTTCCTTGTTATTGCATTTTTTGCGAAATGAAACTGACTAAATGAAACGGTCCCAGTAATGATGTAAGTTTGTTCGAGGCACCCAACTTTAATCTCACTATTTATCGTAATAAATATTCATCATCATCAGCTCATTAAACTCCCCACCGAGGGGCACGAGCCTACCCGTATAGGGTGATTAGGCCTTAGTCGTCCACGCGGGCCCAGTGCGGATTGGACGACTTCACACACACCTTCGAATCTCTTCGCAGGCGTGCATGAAGGTTTCCTCACGATGTTTTCCTTCACCGTAATAAATATTCACTAATAAATAAATATTCACAAAGCGCCATCTAGCCCCAAGTTAAGCGTAAAGCCTGTATTGTGGGTACTAAACAACGGATAAACATGCTTATATACCTACATTATTTGTAAATACATACAAATTATACATAGAAAACACCCAGACCATTACAAACAGACATTATCATGCACACAAATGTTTGTACTGCCCGGGGATCGAACCCAGAACCCTTGGCGTTGCAGTCGACCTCTCAACTGCAACACCAAATGGGTCGTAATAAACGTCTACTATGCTTTTGGTATCGCTGTCTTCAGGGTGGAAAAGAAAACCAGTCAGTAAAATAACTGATTCTTGTGACTTAATATCAACATCAATGGATGAAGAATTTATAAAATGAATTTCTAGGCTATGTTCGTAGGTGTTACTTTTTATATATATTATCTCGATTAGTAGCGGCTGGGTACACACGAATGCCATATAAAGTCTATTTTAAGCGACAGCTGCACTAATACGCCAGATGGGCTGTCAGTTTAAATGGTATTCAAATATTATATTTAAAAAATATACGTGTACAGTGGTCTGAAAACTTTCGCATTTTTTACATGAAGTCTCATAATTTATGTTTTAAATACGTGGTTATATGGAGCTAAATACATTTTATACGTTCATTAAAGACCTTTCTTATAACAAATACCAAATTCGGTGACAAACTTTATAATACGTAGATAAAATAACTCTTTAAACTCAATAAAAACAGTATTAAATAAAATAAGTAATAAAATATAATACTTGGCACCAATTTAAAAAAATAGAGCTTTTAATCCCATCGAAAAACATCTATCGCAGTCATAATTGATATTCGTTCATCTTAAAAGTATTTGAAAACTAGTAAGGTATTTCGCATCGAGATGAAGTGATCCATCAACAGATGAGGCATTTGGGAATTCAAACAAAGCTGTTAGTGAATATACGCTAAATTTGGCGTGTAATGTCAAATGGTGTATGAACAGACTTTTTTCATCATTAGGGCCTTACAACGGTACTTAGTCAATAACATTAAACACTTTTAAGCGATCAGAGCTTTTTTATGTAGAATGTCAAAAAGTTTAATGGCGTTATAAAGATATTTCCAAAATTAAAACAATATTTGGCCAAATTCTTGTGTGCCTAGTATCAACAGATTTTTTCTAAATAACTTTTCAACTTTTTCTTTAAATCACCTACAACAGATTAGAGGTTTCCCTTTGGTTGATCATCAGTTAGCAAGCAACAAGTTATCATTTCGCAATTTTTGACTTTTGTAACTTGATGTTCAGACAGTTTTTAAAAAACATTTTGTTATTAATGTATTTTTGAAGTGGGCTTGTCATACGCAAGCTTGCATTTTGATTTCCTTGTTTTTGCATTTTTTGCGAAATGAAACTGACTAAATGAACAATGTATGTTGCTTGTAAAATGCTCATAAATTTGTTTGAAACATTAGAAAACCCAGATTAGAATGTAATTTTCACCACCCCAACTTTTCTTGCGCCTATAGTCTTGGACTTGGCAACAGAAGTGGACATCTTTTTATCATAACACGGCTACTTACTGTGCTTCGGTTTTTCTTAATAGGTCGCTAGTGTTGTAAAGTTACCACTTACCCGTCAGGTTGTATACAAGCAAATGCTTGATTTCCAACATATATAACACAAACGCCCTATATCTTCCTACATCTTTGCTTTGCGGGAAGATGTGTCCTGCTGTGGGCCGTTCAAGGCTGATGATGATAGTATAAATATATTCACAACTGAGATCAAAATACAAGTTAACCGCAATATCTGTTCTACACCATTTTAACGGGTTATATCATGCGTGTGACATTAATACATTGACAGCAATCGTTAGCGAGAAATCAAACCTTTACTCGTGTTTATTTAGGATCAGAGCAGATGTGCCTCAAAGGCTTTACACGAATTTCCACAGAGCGAAACGACGATAGTGATCGTGTATATATTAGACTATTTGTTCGCAGACTGGGCTTAAGTATTATTTATAGGGTTTCATTTCGGCTCTTTATTGACTAAACCTTTAGTGGATTTGATCAAAACCAGTATTTGAAAGTCTATTTGCATTGTTTGGATTTCATGTGAATCGAGAATGCTATTTTCCAAATTTTATAGGAAGATGGGCAGGGTCCTGATTCCGCTAATAAAATGCGCAAATAGGATTGTAATTGTCTCAATAGTAAAAATTTGCACTCATTCATTCTTTTATATCGTAGTATTCTAATTGGTTACACCATTAGACAATTCATTGTGCTATAGAATTAGCAGCTGACTTTGGATCACATGTTATGTTATAATGTCAGCCCGTCCGTATTTTTATATACGACCATGGTATGTATTTACAAAAAAAAAGTATATATTTAAACATGTTTAACCGTTGTTTAGTACCCAAATTACAGGCTAATGGTTAGTTCGGAACAAGATGGTGCTGTGTGAATGTCAGTGGACATTTATTTATAACTTATTCTAAACGTATAGATAGTCAAATTGATCAGACGTAAACCAAGGGATAAAACCCGTGACAAAGATTCTTAACCCCGTGGCTTATTTACACGTGTTAAACATTATATGAACCGAACTTTAGATCACGCAATACAAGAATGAATCATCGCCAGAAGAAACATGATTAAAAAAAAACTTTTAAAATACATTCGCTTCTGCGGACAGGTTAAGCACCTGCAATTTTATATGTTTACATTTCTTTATCGCAACACGTGTAATAGGCGATTTCTTTTTCATCTCTACGAACCAATCTGGCCTTAATTTTCCAATTAACATAAACAAAATAAAGTATCTGAAACAGTAATTGAGTGATGGATCAGAATTCATTTTGGGAAACATATACTTCAGTTATTAAGACATGAAATTAATCAGGAGTCAAGAAGCACACATAGTGCAAGGGGTAATTGTTTCCTATAATACACTATTGATCCCAAATAAGGGACCTCAGTGCAGTTTCTAACTTGTGACGTAAACATGCTGTTAAAGTATCCAGTAATTTCACAGCCTGTTCCACCCTTCTGCCAGAACAAAGCAATAGAAAAAGCCGGTGCTTTATAGGGATTTTTGCAATTATAATAGTGCATCATTAAAACGTCCCACTAAGGGCACGAGCCTACCCGTAGAGGGTGTATAGATCAGTCGTCCACGCGGGCCCAGTGCAGATTGGCCAACTTCACGCACAACCATTGAATCACTTCCCATGCAAGTGCAGGTATCCTCATGAAGTTTCTCTTCACTGTGAGAGGCGTCAAATAATGCACATATAATTTCGAATATTCGAAAAGACATTGGTACGTGGCGGGATTTGAACATTTTACAATAGTGCGCTAGCCACTTATTTCTTACCGAGCACTGTTAAATATTGTGAATTACCCGATTGAGGAACGGTTTCAAATGCTTTCCAAAATTTCCCAAAAATGTTGACATCGCATCGAACCTAGTTAGTATGAAAAAACATAGTTTCATCTCATTTCATGAAATTTTACTTTTTTTATTTTTTGTTATTAGTAGTCAAATTATTGAACATGATTTATTTTTACGCCTTTTTGTAATATGGACGGCAGTCATGATAATTTTAACTTACCATATAAAATATCTAAAATAAATTATTGATCGAAGTAGTCCAAATTTATTGAGATCATTATATAAAGAAAAACAGCGGGGACAATTTTTAGGGTTTTAACTATTTTAGGATGGTCCTTATTTCGAACATGGCCTATAAAAAATAATAAATATAAATAGGTTTTTATAGATTTCTGTGTCAACCGATTATTATATTCATAATCTAAATTGCTTGCCGAGTCACAATAATACGTTAGCATACATTATCTTTTGTACCAGTGACGCCTTTGTTTCGTTTTCTTTTGCATTTTTAATGAAATACTAATGGATTCACTCTCTGTACAATCTGTTCGAAACTAGCGATTGCTAAGCTAACAACTTTTCTAATCCAGGAGTAATTATTAAAATTAAATCTTTATTTCACCACAAACATTATAATTTTTTTACAAACATCGCTTATTACCGGGCATCATTAAGAAAGCATGAAATACATTGTAAATATTGGTTAATTTGTAGGGCCAGCAATGTATTTCCATGCCCTTCGTATTTTTATTTACTTATGGTGCAGTGGTATTCACCATTACGACAAACGTAAGCTCGTTTACTTAATGTAGAAAAAGTAAGATAATAAAAATATCTCACGTAAGAATTCTTAAGCCATACCAATCCGAATGGGGCCGCAACACAGACATCCGAATATACAATTAGACTGGACAAGCCGAAGTTTATAGGCAGTCCCAGTGTCGGGTTTTACCTGTGAAAAGTTATTATATTCTTGGTAAATTTACTGATTCATTGCGATGATGGCATTTACAATTGCACAAGATGGCATTTTGGAAAAAACGGTAATTTCTTCTAATATTCGTGCGTCTTGGCTCGTTTCACAGAGCGTAAACTGGCAGCCAGTGTATGCTCGTTGAGCTTACATTTGTCGCATTTTAAACGCGGCTTGCCCCATCTCCTGTATTGGGAAATCTGTGGGCCGCAAGGTAGGTAAAAATTCCAATCCCCTTCGTAAGCATACTTAGCTATGAGTGCCTAAATCTAACAGAAGGACGACATAGAAATTCTTGAAAATAATTTGTAATCATTAAAGACGCCAGCAACCTTTGGTTTTATGTTTCACTTAATAAGGTTTTATTCCTAATACATTAAATCCTACTTATACAAATAAAATATACTAAATTTAGTTTTCAATAAGAGAAGGGAGATAGAACGCGTGACATAGCGCAAGCTTAAAAATAAAAGTCAGTTGCAAATTGCTTTTACCTTTTATTGTCGTCTATGAAAGTAAAGCTTTTGTTTTGAGAGATGTGAAGAAAAGTTGCTTGGGACAATTTGCACTTTATTGTTATAAAAGTAATGCCCTGATGGATTCATATTTTATTTGATTCAAAACAACAGATTTTGTATATATATATTACCTACATATTCCATATATCTTTGCCATGTAGATGGTATTCTAATCAAGCATTAATGTTATAATATATACATAAAAAAACTCAATATAATTTCAGAGACTGCATATCATTTGTCAAATGTTATCAAAACTCAGGTTTCATTAGACAGGATAGATAACGTAAAATGTATTTTAGGCCAGCAATATTAGTTCTCACTGAATGTCACTGAACCTTTTATTCATTTCATTTTATTCATATATCAGTACATACTTACTGTATGTCATTGACTTAGTTAAAATAGCTCGTTTGTGCTCCAACTGACAATGATTAATTGCTGATTATCATTTGAATAATTGGTGCACAGACAGTATCTTAAAACGTGGCCGAGTTTTTATTAAGCACATGGTTCACGTTCTCATTTTTTTGTTTATGATTTCATTATATCTTATTTTATTAGCTAGTACAATTTTGATTATCTTTTAACACACAGATACACATCTGTAACATATGAGTCAAATGAACTCAGTTTTTCTCGATGGATGGCGTAGAAGCTTGTGTATCCGAATGAAAATCGCACAAGTTACGAGTAAGCGGATGGGTTACGGAAAAAATATATCTTGATTCCCATTGTAACCCAAATGATAGGGAATTCGTCCCGGATACTATCTAGGGAGAGTAATCGTCAAAACCCACCAAACCGCAGCACCCTATAATCATCATCAGCTCATTAAACGTCCCACAGAGGGACACGGCTTACCCGTAAAGGGTGCCTTAGTCGTCCACGCAGACCCAGTGCGAATTGGCCGACTTCACGCACAACCTTTGAATCTCTTCGCAGGCGTGCGCAGGTTTCCTCGCGATGTTTCGATTCACCGTAAGAGCGTCGGATAAACGTACATATAATTCGAAAATTCGAAATCACATTGGAACGTGGCGGGATTCAAACTTGCGCCCTCCCGGTAGGAAGGCAACAGTCCACAACCCCATGCTTGTAGATTCCTGTGCCAAACAGTACGAAGTTATAGGCTGTGTAATTTTTGATTTGGAATATTTCTTGATTTCTCACGTATTTGGCTTGGCAAATTTAAAATAGGTAAAGCGC
>PQWD01008041.1:0-17908 GCA_019425675.1 Leucinodes orbonalis
CTATTGACAAACTCAGCAGCTCGTGTTGATTTTATCTAATAGTGAAATAGCTGTGGTAGTCTAATGGACCAGAACACTATGTGCTATACCCTCAAAATCCCCAATGATGAAAATTGTTTTTCTCTCTCGCAATGTACGTTCAAAATAAGTCTACAGTAGTGTAGTTTATTTAGTACTAACAAATATAATCGAAAATCTAAATTTTAGAGTTGGAAAAGAATATTACATGTCTGCTGACCCTGTGGGGTCCCTATGATTCTATATCTATGATTTTATTATGAACCATTTTTACCTAGGTATTGTATAACCTCTAGGTGTTATATTATTTTCATATTTTATACGCTTATGTCAATCAGATTTTGTCACAAGTATCCAGATTGAAAAATCGTTTTGCAATCTGCGACGTTTTATCCCATTCCTGATTTATATCCGCCTTTCACGACATTTAGTCAGAACATTGCGCCGGCTCATCCATCACCCGGCTTCGGATTAGTACTATCTCGATGAAAATCTGTGATGGGTCATGAGCACCGGTTTCTAACTTAATGTGAGCTTGACTCAATAACAAGTACTCAACGTGAGGGGACTAAATTTTTCGTTTAGATGCGTTACACTCAGTTCTTGTTAGTTCTTTTTTTCTGATTACTTCGGATTCTCTTTAGCATTGATAACGACCACTGTTCGTATCACATTTGTGTTGTTGTATTTAGAATAGTTTGAAAGTTTTGAGTTAGTGTTGGGGTCTTTTGAAGAGAGTTAATTAATTAATTTATTTTGGAAACAATTAGCTTTCAAGTTTCCAAATTAAAGGTTACATTAAGTTATTTATCAAAGTACGCTTGTGTACAATGGAGACTGGAGCTAAACAAGAAGCGATAAAATAACTCAAATCATCGTTAATATTTTGTAGTAAATGATATATTTTTTTAGGTCAGCATACCTAGACAAATTCACATAAATTGGGACTTCATTGCACAACCCAACCACAACTATATAGGAGGAAATAATAACCTCCAATTGTAAATGTATCTGTAATAGTATCGATAGGGCTACCGATATTATTGATGATTATGGTCAACTAATGATAATTTGGCAACAATACCTAGAAGTTAATAACAAAAACTTTATAAATATTGAAGCTTTACTGTCAGTACTTAAACAAAATATGAACGAATAAGATACAACATATTGCATACAACAAAAGAAGAATATAAATACGGTCCAAGGTAACAGATATCTATTTAAGGAATACTACGTGTAAAGTCATCTACGTAGGTGTCTTCATGTCACCACTGTAACCTCAAAATAGTTCTTTTTCCTGGAGAAGATAGCTTTACCGAGAGAGGTGGGGTAGGCTCACAGAGAAAAATTAAAGGTGAAATAATTGTTACAAATAAACTAAGTATGTCACTTTAGTTTACTTTTGTAACAATTTATTTGTATAAATTGTGTGCTCAAATTTTAATTAAATTTATCAATTAATACAATCAAACTAGCCTATATCATCCCAGTGCACAGCATAGGCCTTCCCAACAACATATTTTCATTCGACCAGGCGGGCTCAATGTAGATTTGTGGGTATTAACGATTACCCTCCTTAAATATCCGGAATCGACTGCACAAACCCATAAAATTAAATAATTATCATCTTCGGATATAAACATAACACCATACAGATAAAAACTAAGTACCTACTAAATCTCTAATGTTGTTAGTAAACCGCATCAAATATTTTTTTGTAAACACGCAAATCTCGCACATAAATAGACACCAAACAATATAGAATCACGCATAATAGCCATGCATATTTGTAATATTTCAAATGACTCAAACCTGGAACCTTTGCCGTAATAGCGGTATTCCCAACAATTGCAACATATTAGTCGTAGTTATATGGAGCATATTGTTAAGTAAAAATTGATTGAACGATTATAATGAGCGCTTGTTATCCACAACCACATAAAAGGGACTCGTAAGTAGGTCAAATATATCAAAGTGTAATAATTGAGCAGGGCGCTCATCTAAATATTCAATTATCAAATAAAGACAATAATTGTTAAATGATTTGTTCACCGTTTGTTTGCCAAAGGATTAGTATTGTTTGTGCGGCTCAGGGAGATTTATTATACATGATATAGAATGTTTTATACATTTAAAATTTTATTCCATTGTATTTTTATTAAATAAATGAAAATAGTTTTCTTGTAAATGTTTTTCTTATTAACTTTCTTGTAAATCTTTATAAGAATCCGGCCTTTTGGGAATCCGACCAAGTGGGAATAAATTGTTGATAAATCTTAGCGGTTCAGACCCGCGATACCCCTGGTGATACCACTGGCGGTATCGTAAGGTTAGGTATTTAATATCAAACAATACCACCACGAATAGTGATGCGATACTAAACATTAGTAGGAGATTTCAAATTATAGCCGGAGTATCCAATTCAAGTCAAATTAAAAAAAAACAAGTAAAAAAAACAAATTCAAGTCATACTATTCCTATAGTTAAATTAATTTTATACAATATTTATAGCGCTTTCCTTGCATTGTGGGTGGCATAGCTGTAAAACTTATGTACGCAATTGTTCTAATGTGTGACCAACTGAAATTTCTTCATTTACAAGTTCTAATTGCACGCTGCCAATGAAATCGTCATAAATGATATGATCCCTTCGTCTCTTTTATGGAATCATCTCCATCGTATGAATGTTGTCCAGAACCATGAGCGTAGCCAGTCTTGGGCTCAGGGTGGGGCAACAGTGGACCTATTCCGCCGCTCACCCAGTATTTTTTTTGTTTAAATATGTTAGAGCCATGGAGGGGAAAGCGCCCAGCTTGCCCCAGTGTCACAGTATTTTCGTTAATGCGTTTATTCATTTTCGAAAAGAACGCTTTGAGAATGTTGGTGGTTCTGTGGCGTAGTAGAAGTATTTAATAACCTTTTCTATTTGCACTAAGTCTTTCAATTCAGTTTTGAGTTTTTATATACTGTAAAACATTTTTAATTTCGTTGTCAGGAAGAAAAGGAAATGCACTCGCCAGTGCTACTATTCTTCGTCTCAGTTTATTTCTTGTGCATCCAAAACTTTTTCCTTTCTTCCTAATATTTTTTTATAATTACATACAAGAGATAAATGCATTTACGCATTCCACACCGTAACACTACGGTCATTACGAACAGGGGTATCGTTTGATTTTAAACGACCCTCGATTCCGCCATCACCAGGGATATCGCGGGTCTGAACCGAATCTTAGTACCTCTTTTTAATTTTTTAAATTATAAAATCTCATGCCTATATTGATTGTCATCAAAACACAATTTTGTAGCGACATTAGATAAAAACTCACTAAACTTACGTGTGAAATACCTTCAACTACCTAATCTTCTGACGTTCGGAAAACAGCATTTAAACATTTGAAACATTAGCCCTAATTTAATGTGGTAACCAAATACATAGTTAAAAACCTTCGGACGTCACTACTCTATCGTCTCCACACACTCTCGAACATTATCTCCGGAGACCGAAATCCTTTTAGTTTGGTAACTCGATAGTGTTAAAATCCACTTTACCCAGTATTATTCAATCTGCCGTAGGATCCCGAATATATCGATATTATTTTCACTATGGTGGAAATTGGGTAATGTCATAGGCACCACCCAATTTAAACCTTAATGAAAGATAAAAGGGGACTGGTACGGCCTTGGCACTGTGGCTGTTTAACTTATTATTATTATTCTTGTCAATGAGATATATTGTTTAACAATAGTACCAAACTTGGGCCACAAAGGTTCTAGCTGTCTTACTGTCTTTTGAATATAAATTTACTAGTTATGCGTTTTTTTGCTATGAAAAATCAACTAAATAGTTTGTTTACACCATGTCTTTGCCTTTTATAAATTTTGTTAAATATTATTTTTGATGTTTTAAAACAACCACTGTTGTTTCAATACATCGTAAAACAACTGTGTTTCTTGCTGGACTAGATAGATAGATAGAATATTCTTTATTGTAAAAATTCGAAACAATTAACAATTTAAAGTACATTAACAATAAAACATAAAAAGTACAAAGGCGGCCTTATTGCTAATAAGCAATCTCTTCCAGGCAACCTAACAGTTAAGAAACATTTTAAAACAGAATAGGAAGGCGGTTTAATTGTACAAAGTAAATAATTGAAATAATACAAAGTAAATAATTGAAATAAATTCTCAAATCGAAATAAAATTATAATAAAATACAAATAAACATACATATTAATATACATATTACCTACGCTACCATAAATATGATTAAATAAATACATAACAGAAATTTAAACAATAATGAGATAAAAATAAAAGAAGAGAGCAACTATTTTAATGATAAATAGTGCGATGTTACCATACCTTTGAAAGCAGTTAGGTGTCTAGCTTTCCGGATAGTAACTGGCAAGGCATTCCACAGGCGAACTGCTTGGAGGAGGGATTGAAGAGGATTGTGTTAAGGAGAGAGACAATGTGAGCGTTTCTTCGATGACGTATGGGTAACCACTTGAGTTTAGAACGGAATTCAGATACGTGGTCATATTTACGTAAACCAAATATGAACCGAATACAAAAATTTTGGAGTCGCTCCAATTTATTAAGTTGTTGTTCCGTAACATCAAGATAGCTGACATCCGCATAGTCAAGCACTGGAAGAAGAAGAGATTGTGCAAGCGCAATTTTAGTAGCAGTTGGAAGGAAGTTACGTAATCCCCGAAGTGATCCAGCAGAGGAAAACATTTTGTGGCTCACTTCCTGTATTTGAGGTCCCCACGTGAGATTATGGTCAAGTATAACAGCCAAATTTTTTACACTTTGACTTACAGGTAAAATTGTTCCATCAAATTTTATTGAAGGTACAGTTGACCAATCAATTTGTGTGGTTAGCCTTGAGCTACCAATAATAATAATCTTGGTCTTAGAAGGATTCACCTTTAGTCCATATGATTTACTCCAGTTGGCGATATGTTCGAGATCGTTATTAATGTTACCTAGACTAGATTAATAGGTAAAATAAATCATAAATAAATATCCACTTATATTCACACAGCGCTATCTAATCCCAATCTTAGTAATATGGCTAAACATACATGTATATTTTTTAAATACATAAATAGCAAAAAGTGATCTACCTACCCTACGGTTTTCCCCGTTGGATTGAAGGCATAGAAACTAAACATAAATAATGTAAGCTTTTATTGCTATGTAACGAAACAATACACATAAGCTTAGCAAGGCTACAGCGCAAACTCTGTTTTTTCTAAGCAACTTTACGAAAAAACTACAAACTACTACTATGTATTTATGACAAAAAGCTACTAACGTAACGCAAATACCCGAAAAACTTAATATTTGAGCTCATAATTAAAATCGCCTTCACGGACTCTACAAGGCATGGTAGCTGTAGCATCTCTTGTTTCTTAAGCAAATTTATCTCTTGTTTCTTAATAAATTAATTTTGATTTTTTTGCAAAGTGACCATATTTCGAAGATATTAATCTTATTCCACATTTACTTCTATTGTGTGCTAATTTTGTTATTTAGTGAAAGGGGCGACTCCTGTTCGCCCATCTGATCGTGAGCGACAAACCTGCCCTTGACAGATGCAGTGTTAAAGAAAGCTTTTAGTAATTAGGTTTCGTCAATGCTGCCTGTACCCGTTCCCCTAAACGTCATATTATGTTTGAACTTATACCATATATTTAGTCAAATCAGCTAGTGAATACTAGTTCGAAAACAAATAAATGCATAATGACGACCCATTTGGTGTTGCGGTTGAGAGGTCGACCGCAACACCAAGGGTTCCGGGTTCGATCCCCGGGCAGTACAACATTTGTATGCATGAACATGTCTGTTTGTAATGGTCTGGGTATTTTCTATGTATAATATGTATGTATTTACAAAAAAATATATATATGTATGTTAATTCGTTGTTTAGTACCCATAATATAGGCTTAACGCTTAACTTGGGGTTAGATGGCGCTGTGTGAATGTCAGTAGATATTTATTATTATTTATAACACTTACACAATTTCACGACACAATATCTGGCACGGCAGTAAATACCTATTTAGAGGGCTTACAATCGAGCTTACAATCGAACAACCTATAAACTAAGTAAAGTAGCGGATACATTAATTGTCAATTTGTCTAATATACTGAGATTATTATTTTTTACATTTTACTAAAAGAAAACATCAGAACACTTGTATTTTTCTCGAAGTCGTCGTCGCCGTAGATATTGAAATAATAACATGAGCGAAAAAACGCAAAGGTCAGCCAAGTATAATAAAAAATTCATACGGCTTGCAGAGGTCAAAGCGAGGCTTGTAGATTTCTGAAAGCCGATGCATAAAATATGCTTATATATTTTAAATTTCATTATACTTATATACAATATTTATTAAGATTCATGATTTAGTACAAACAAACCTTATTTTTTTCATGTGTTGTGATAATACTGTTAAGCAATAGACAATTTTTAGATGTAAACCTTAGGACTAATTAGGTTATTAAAAACTTGCAGTCCATACAACATGAATGAAACGAACTAAATGCTATAAAATTTCATAAGAAGTTTGAAGAAGACGAAGTAGAAGGACGATTTCATTAATATTTTCCTACCTAAAATCATTCAATTAAATTTGTATTCAAATTTAAGCTAGGTATTCCTAGCTAAAATTATTAAGGATAATATTTTCAAAAGTTAAGGAATAGGAAGAAAAAGTTAGTACTGAATACACAGTGTAACGACGTACGTTTATTGAAGTAAATGTTCCAAGTACAACACGAAACTTTTTACGACTTTCAAACTCCAGACAGTTTTGTTGACAAGTTCTTATTTTTCAAACACTCCGTGGCGTGTCCCTCTCAATTCTTCCATTAGTGCAGATTTAAAAAAATCTTTTTACCTGTGAGGGCACGTTAGTAAATTTATTTAATAGTTCTTGATACTAATATATTCTTATTTATAGTAACTGCTGGACAAATAGCAATCTGAGAAATAAACAACTAAAAATGTATCAAGCTTCACGGCCACCAAATAATCTTACTTAATTTGAAGTCTGTAGGTAGTCAGTAAGGGAAAAACATAAACCACAATCTGTTCCATTATATTTAACCGTGTAAATAAAGTATGTGAATTGAAGCGATACGTCTTTGTCGTTGTTGTGTCTACAAATATACTGATGGCATCTCCTCCGCTGTTTGGCAATTTTAATTTGAAATTTCTTTATTCATTTACCCATTCCGTACTAAATTTCTTATGTTTCTACTTTATTGAATCACCAATTTCCCCTTATCGTTTATAAGATAATACTTGTACATCGTATAAGTATAATAAAAGTGGTCTTCGCAGACATCCTTTGGGACCCAAGGCAACATCATTTATTGTGTGTGGTGAATTGTGCTAAGTTGTGAACAAGGTTCTCGGACCAACCAAATATGAACTTAATTTAAAAGTTATAGGGGTGATATTAATTCCGCAGTGAATATAATTAGTAGTCAACCATCCAGAGATTCATTATGCAGAATAAATAAAGATCTTCTGACGATGTGTCCAGTCAACCCATACTTTGTAGCAGTTCTGGTTGGTCCACCAGTGGACGGTAATACCTTTTAAAGTTTAAAGTAACATAAATCAAAGTAGTTGTACTTAAAATGGCCATTCGCCGTACAATTATTTTGTAAAAAAAAGCTCATCAAATCTTGAAATAAAGCTACAAGTTCATTGTAAAAAGGACAATGACCGTCTCGTATTTAGAAATGTTACATTCATTTGCTGTTCAAACGAATTTAATTGTTATAATTTGTCAAGTTTTGAATATTAACCGAAAAAATAATTGAGTATTATCTTATTTGCTGGTATTAGTATGCGTTTGGACTTCGTTAGATTCTCTTTATTATCTTAAAGTATGCACACAGCTAGCAAATAATTTAAAGACAGTGTGACATTAAGATATTGTCCTTGTCCGTCATTAGCTAAAGTCGGTTCTCATAATCTTACGGCGCCATGCCAAGCTATCCTGAGTTGTCGGGTAAGATATTAGGGCCTCTTAACTTGGCCATACTAGTCACCACAAGGCAAGCGTACATACTCTCTTCGTTTCCAGGAAAGCTAGCACGTTGAAGAATATGTAGACATAAATATATAACGAATTTCTGTTCCTTGATTTAGAATACTATTGCTTAAACTATTGCTTTAGTTCTTCTCGGTCGCGAGCTCTACATACACGGATGAATTCGAAAATTAAAAATAAACTTTTAAAACTAACATACCTTCATCACCGGGTTAGCTACATTTTTACGTCAAGGGTTGGGGGCGTTCAAGACACAATAATGTAGCACTTATATTATAAATGACAAAAAATCCTATTTCAAAATTCAAATTTCAATAAAAAATCCGTCCAGAAATAAAAAAATAACATTGAAACTATAATTAAATCACGTTAATACTTAAGTCTCGTAACTTCTAAGCTGATTTAATAAGATCCGTCATGATTATGATTCTGATCCCAGTAGAAGTATATTTTAATTGAATGAAACACATAAATTTAATTATATTTTAGGTAATGGTAATTTGCGGACTTTTAGTGATAATAATTATGTTATCTTAAGTTGATCTCTCAATTACCGTAGATAAAATGTTATACTCGTTAAATTATTTGAATTTATCAACGATAACTCATTTAGTGTAATGGTTGATAGTTGCTTTGTTCATATGTTTATTTATATGTATACATAAGAGTAAGAGTTTAAAGTGAATTATGCCTTTTTAATGCTCCTTCGATTTCTCTGGCTTGCCTTCATCAAACCCTCACTTCATTATCAAGTCCTACTTCTGATGTATCTTCTTTCTAACAAAAAATAATCGTCAAAATCGGTTCTTAAACGATGGAGATATCCGCGAACAAACATAAAAAGCATTTATACGGTCGAATTGAGGAACCCACTTTTTTAAGTAGGTTAAAAAGAATCGTATTCTCAATGTAATTATTTTTTTATTCATGAAGAAATGTATGCTATTATTTAAGACATTTGTTGTTTCGTCTTCAGAGGTAAAAGTTTTCAAAAATTATACATATCAGTAAAATTGAGGGAAAGTTTGAAATAATTTTGAGGTAATAATCGGAATGTATTAAGAGATTTAGAACATTGGCCTTAGTTTTCCTTGGGCACTTATTTGTCCTTGTATTTCAGTTAAGCGTTTCAAGCTAGGAAATACGAATCAGATTCCTTGTATTTGCATCACAACATTTGTTAAGTTAAAAGTGATTTTTTATTGAATAGCATGGATTGGAGATAAAAATAATTAAACTTGATTTAAATTAACAAAGTAAATAAATTGTATTACTTGTAATCTTAGTGACTACTCGTGATTAATTCAAGAGATACATTCAGTGTCGGCACATTATACGATAGCCAACAGAAATTGATATTATCAATATTTCGAAGATAGACCGATTCAATATCCACAAGTGAGAAAAGGTCACTATCGTGTGGTAAAAACTATCGAGTTTTATTTTAATTTATATGTATGTGTTTTGTTCGGTATACATGTGATTTCAAAAGAATTCTTTTTGGCTCCATTGATGTAGACCAAATAAATTTTATAACAACGTGACAGCAAAATGTTCAATGTTAACCAATGATTTCCTTGTGTATTGCAATGTGAAATTATCAGTTTGATTCAATAAAATACACTTGTTATAATGTAAGGGATTTAAAAAAAATCTCTCCCAAACATGATAGCAACGAATCCCAATTTTACCGGAAATATGACGAACGTATACTTAGCTATGTTAGGGTACTGTCAAAGTAGACGAGGGATGGCTCAAAGGGCGCTTAACAGGGCTTGAACCTTGGCCTGGCCTCTTCCTTTATTTTGTGGAAAAATTGGAATTCCGTTTGACTTCTGTTAAGAATAGGGTACATATTTTTTTTATGTTATCAGTGTACAAGACGATCTGGACGCTCACCTGATGGTAAGTGATACGCCAGACCATGACAGAGCGGCATTGAAGTAGACCAACAACTGATAGACAGCTATTATCCTCCATCAATGCCGCACCGCGCCCTACACCCGAGACAACAGATGTTAGGTCTCTTATACCCGGTAATTTCACTAGCTACAGTGACCTTATCCCGAACACAAATGTGCATAACACTCCTGTTTCACGGGACGATATCTGGCACTGCGGTGGTACCTACCTAGACGACTCAGTACCGAGTCTACCACCTAGTAATATACTTAAAATAAAAAAAATAACTAAAGGGTTAAAACTAAATCCTAAAATAATAGCCGGTAGTATTTGTGTGTGGTCTAAGTTAAGGATTTTAAGTATAGTTTTCTATTACACTGTTAGGATTTTAAGTAGAATTTTCTATTACGTCAGCGGTAGTTGAAGGGTTAACACCCACTAGCCAGCATTTATGCCGTGTGATGGATTACGGCCCAATCTCCTGATAGCTTTGGGGAAGGTCTGTAACCTGAAAAGAGTCTTTAAAAAGTGTTTGTTTTTTATTATTATGTCTAAACAAGTCATAGTAGCACAAATAGCAACGGTAAAAGTAGGAAACTAAACCAAATGAGGATTGCAAGTGCAGCGAGTTTTGCCCTGATATCTAAGGACTAAAGAAAAGTTCTCAAATAGTACCTATTGGGTAAAGACACTATAACAAATGGAACAACTCCCTTGGGCTATGGTCTAATGGTTATATAGCGTTGCAATGTGTCTTCGATATATTATGATTGGGAGAGCTTTACTCGGAGTAGTAGAGAATTGCGACAAATATACAATTTGCTGTAGAGCATGAAATTGTCATGTAGGTAGACGTCATTGAAAAAAGAAGTACGAGCAGACACTCTTCACCAAATATTTTCAAAATAATATTAATCACAGGTGACTTTTTAAAATGTTTGTTTATTTACACATCATTGTTGCCAAGATAAAAATGGCCCAATGTAAAAGTTGTACCCGTTCCCAGTGTTAAACTCTTGTAAAAACCTCCTTATAACTAAGGCGCGTGGGCATGCCTGTGCTCTGCAGAGGGCCATTATAGGCTGATGGTCAAGATACTGAGAAGAACAGTAATTTAAGAAATTCGTTTAAGTATGTAAGGTAAGAAGACAATCTATGATTACACAGTTACAAGAACGTCTTATATTTTTCCTGCTTGATAGTACTTTCCCTGTCTAGCTTATATTTTTAATAAACTGTACTTATTGAGTTTGTGAGACATAATTTCAACATGCCACCATTTAAATTAAGCTAAATAGTACCTATTAATAATAACGACGTTCTACAAAAGTGTCGAGTCGACATTCCGAGATGTGACTTCGTCGAGACGAGGCGGGTAGCAAATTTGAAAATCTCATTAGAAACACTCCCAGTCGCAGGGTTGCGAAATTTCATAGCAGTATTAAGTAAGCACATCCTAAGATTAATGAATTGCTGATTTCCACATGAGTCACCATTATTTTTCACCAAATGCGTATTTTGAATCCAGTGACAAGTTTTAAACGACATTTTTTCAAAGATTAAACGTCATGGTTTAACCGGCCAATGTTTTACTTTGTCACTTTTTAGAGCATACCAATTCCAAAAGTTCGAGGTTTTCAGTAATAAATATCGTATTACGAGCTTAATACACTATAGACCAGATTTTCAATATAATATTAGTGAAAGTTTTCTATTTTTAAAAGTTTAGTAAAAACAACCTGACGTCCATAAACGTCGTTGTGCAAGTAATAAGGGGAGTTCATTTTGCAACGGAACGTTATTACTCTTGGCCATCTTCTACACAGGTGCAAAAAGTGTATAAAACTCCATAGAATGCAGCTTTTACTTTATGGAGAACATGTTTACAGATGTCTGTCGTTTGAAATTTGTGTTCCATACTGAATGTTGACACAGGCAAAAAAAACGGAGATATCTCACATCTCAACTTAAATGCTTTGTAAATACTTTAAGCGCATTTAACGCCGGGATTCCTGACACAATAGAAAATCTATAGTGTCTTAATTGGCGCCTTAAGGCGTCATTGGCGATCAAAGGGTTAATTGACTTAACTGATTTAATATGTGCAACAGCTACTCAATGCTAAGTAATATGTAACTTAAGATTCTTAGGTATTTTTCTACCTTAAATTTTATATTACAAGAAGCGAGGATACTAAATAAACATTCCGCTTTCAATACGTATTTTCAACGAAGGGATCAAATATAAAAGATAAATAAACACTTTGTAAAGAAAATGGTAACATTAGCAACATGGTAAATACTAACCTTCTTTATACCGTATGTTAATATTTGTGGCACGAGTATAAGATTCGTAATAATCGAAATAAGATACGTAATAAAATTTGTTGCAAAGACAGGGTTATACGAAATACGGTATCATCTTTCTTTTCGGATAATCAGGTGATTTAACCTGCGGTGGGTGGCATTTCACCGCAGGTTTCAAACCCACGATCTTCGGGGCCCGCAGCCGAACGCTTTGTGCCGATATAAACCACGAAGGCAGATAAAATAGAAGAAACTATAGGAAGAAATGACATCGAATATAAATAAATTGCCCAAATTTTCTTCCTTCTTCTACAATAGTACTGTTTATTAAATAGAAAATTATATCCCAATATTGATATATTAAATTGCTATAAAATAAAAAGTTACTAAGCAGTATTTTTTTTCTGTTCCATGTAAACATTTACAATAACATAAATAAGTATTACCAGTACCTACTGGGAACAAATTTCTGAACGTACTAATGTTCTGCCGGAGACCGACGCGGGTTCATTAAACACTTTCTAATCGGCTAAAGTTGGTGTCGCCATCTGTTGCTTACAGTTTGTTCTGCGACAACTGGTCAAATTACAATGCTCCAAACTACCTATATCGACCTCTTTTTTGACAGTCAATTGATAACTTTCATGATGAAATTCTTCATTACAGTTCACTATAATTAAACACTGCTTAAAAACCAAACGATATGCAAGTCTACACTATCGGGTAATAGGTCGATAAATAAGAAGTCCTCCTTTATTATAGTTACATGATGGTTACCTCGCAACATTAATGGCGTTTTGTATAGAAAAAAAATTAAATGATCAATATCTTTGAAACTACTGAAAGTTTCTGCGTCACAAATTTAGGTTATCATTTTCATCTCCGTCACTAAAATTTTAGCGTATTTCGGAGGCCGTAGACCACCAGGCAGCGGAGATACATGTCTCCAGCCAGCTTGAATTTGGAGTTTCCGTACATTCAGTTTTTGATCGATTTCTCGTAAACCATTATATGTAACGCCGTGACTCAAACGTTATTAGCGTCACAAACTCCGTTACTAAATCTTATTAAAGGAACCATATTCGAAAACGCTCCCGTTATTGAGATTCATGAGGTGCCAGACAGAAGTTTTATTCGTAAAATCAAGCTGGCTGGACACAGATTTTTGCATTTTTCTACCAAACACCTGTACGTACCACCAAACTTTTAGCTCCATGCTTGTCAAAAATTTATGTGACGCACGTTGATGTCCAAAAAGTTATCAAATCACTTCCGTTCACGAGATTGAGAGACTGGCGAAAAGTGCGATTTCAAGCTGTCTGGACACGTTCTCGATCGATTATCTAAGATTCTATAGCGTCACAAATTCTGAAATAAGCGTGCGTGTTTGGCCGTCACATAAAATGCTCTATCGAAAAATTCATCCAGATTTGAAGATTTGTCCAGACAGCCTGAGCTACATATAATTTGTGAGTAATCCTCACACCTACCTAGGCCTCACACTTGAGTGTGTCATTTTCAAGACGGTCGCAAATAAGAATGCCTGTAAAGCTGTGATCACCTTCTGTAAAATACTTATGCTTACTAAGGAGAGAGCTAATTGGGCAAGGAAGAATAACCTACTCGCAAATGCAAACAGGCGCCGGAGAACAGGGCAAAGGAGGAGGTGGTGGCATCAGCTCCACCCGTGGACGGAAGCCCCGCAATATCATAAGTCCCCGCAAAGATGAACCACACGTCCATGGATCCATGAACGCCTCTGTCTCCCAACAGAGTGGAAGTGAATCTGCACAAACAACAGGCGAATACTCGTAGCATCGACGGGCTGGTTGGATGGATGCACCCCGCGCTCTCCCACAATCCCATCACACGACGATAAGCATGAATGCTGAGGAATTTAGTCGGCAGGCGTCCGACATAACTATTACGGGTTACAACATAACGGGTACTAATCCCATGCAGGATTCTCCTCTAATGAAGTTTAAGCGCAGGCTGTACCTGATTGGCCACTAGATTATAAGTTATTTACCTTTTTTTCTGTGTTCATTGTTTCCTTTATTTCTTACGTTTATATTTATTGTAATTTGTGGCCAATAAACGTTTCTTTCTTTCTTTTCCTCTCAAAAAAAAGGTTATATTTCTCATGACTACTTAAATCTCCACGTAAGTTTAAGTCCTGTAACGTCCACGTTACAGGACAACAGCAGGGCCACATTCACCACGTAAAAGAATGATTCCTATAATGACATAAGGAACGTGTTTGATGTCTTTCACAGTTCTTAGACCTCATCTAAGGCTACAGTTAGACAAGTTTTTGTAATATAATACGTTTTAGGGCATATATTGTATTTTATTTATTTTTAATATTGTAACCATATCCACTCAATGTATGTCGTGTTACCTATTTATAGAATGAATGTAAAATTATATATTTAAGGAATAATTGCACATTACATTTCGTTTGTGAAACAAATAAATAAAAGAACATCAAAAGTTTAATTTTAAACCGGACCCGGCTGCCACAAGGGTTATGTTAACACCCACCGATTCGCATTTATGATATGCATGGGCACTACTAACAAATCATAAAGTGAAATGCACTATGTAGTTTCCCCGTGGGATTCGACGACCCGTCTGGTGTAATGGTTGAGACGTCGGCCATCTATTACATCTTCCATCGGCTATTACAAAGGTGCCAGACTCGATCATCGGGCAGTACAAATATTTGTGTGCATGAACATATCTGTTTGTATTGATCTGGATGTGTTCTATGTATAATATGTATGTACTTACAAAAAAGTAGAGAAGTATGTTTATCTATTATTTAGTATCTATAACAGGCTAATGCTTAGTTTGGGGCTAGAGGGAATGTCAGTGGATATTTGTTTATTCAAACCCACGACTTCTGGATCACGTAGTAATCTTAAATCAACTCTTGCACTTCTAGACCACGGAGGCAGCTAGGCGGAATAAATTATAAACAAAAAAGACGCAACCCTGGCTTTTGGCGGAATTAAATTGAATGCCCTCTAATTCTGTTTGGCGATGATAAGACACGCAGAGATTTCGCGCAGATGATAACCTATCACAATAATGTGCTTGGCGTTTCAAGTTTCAGATACGCACAGTGGTCATATTTGACATATGACAACCAATAAGGTGTATTAACGGGTATTGGTTAAGACGTCGCTACTATACCAAGGGTTTTGGGTTTGATCCCGGGTAGTAAAAACATTTGAATGCATGAACTTATCTGATTTATTGGTCTGGGCGTAATATGTATACAAAGAAAATGTTATAATGTGTTTATCGGTTGTTTAGTACCCGTAATACAAGCTACACGTTTAACTTGGGGTTAAATGGCGTTTTGTATATGTCAGTGGCTACTTATTCATTTATTTATATTTTGTCCTTTTCATACATCATTCGGTATGAAGATTTTGGAGTAATTTTAAAATCCATGTAGCTCTCTTATTTAGTTCTCAGTTTGTTGACATGTTTTTTGTTGAGCGGATGTTGGCTAAGAATGTACGTGGTTTGAATCTTTAGTTTAAATATCACGTATAAGAAACTGAAATGGGAAAGTCATTTCAGTGATCTCACTGCTTCCATGGTTCTATTTTATGAGATAAGTAAGTAGCATTTCCTCTTAAATTTTACAAAAAATCTCTTGATGTATTGTCTTTAAACCAAAGGTTCATCATCATTACCAGCTCATTAAACGTCTCCACCGAGGGGCACGAGCCTACCCGTATACGGTGATTAGGCCTCAGTCGTCAACGCGCACCCATTGCGGATTGGAAACCAAGCACACTTGTAAATATTTACAAAATGGTTCTCTTGCTTTCCTTTTAGCTCTTCCGTGTATGTACATGCGACTTTCTTTATTTTGAATACTCTTAAATAACCAAACGCGATAATGTTTCACAACAGGAAAGAATGGATTACTTAAAGTGTAGGTATAGCGGTTTGTTCGTTTGTTATATAAACATATTTTTAAATTATGATTTTTGTATCTGTATCTATATTATAATAAAGTATTAAATTATTGGTAGGGATAACTTTTCACCCAACATCATTTTTAGTTTGACAACAAAGTAGTACAATCGGCGTACTCAACGACCATATAGGCTAGTAGTCGTTGGGCGTACTTTTCGCAGTCGGCAATTTTCTCTAGCTAACCTTTGGTTCTTTCACGGTGTTGAAAAACATCGTGAGGATACCGGCGCACACCTACGAAGAAATTAAAAGTATGTGCATTTAGTCGTCAAGGCTCGCGTGTACGACTAAGGCCCCTATACAAGTAGGCTCGTTAGGTGCGGGCGTTAATGAGCTGATGGTGTGTGATAATTGTCATATAAACATTTGCATATAATGCAAAAGTGACATTAGATATGAATTTCAATAATAATGGTAATATATTTATTTGTTAAAGAAACACTAAAGTATTTGTTCTAATTCATAAGTGATTCAAAATAAAACTGACCGGATCTCCAGTTCTAATTTTCAAGATTAATTTCAAAATTAATAAGTTAATCCATAGCTGTAACTAAGCTTGATAATTCCTACTCTACTAATATTGTAAGATGATAAAAAAATTTAATTGATTGGGTATTCTGAACAAAAAGTTTATAATAAAGATAACGAAATTGCGTTTACTTTTTTGTGGCTGACTTTCAAAAGAGTTGAAATGCTTATTGTAGATTTTCTTAATTTTTATGAAAATCCACAATAAGCATTTCATAAACATTAGACTATAGACAGGGTATCTGGTGAGATAATTATTATAAATATAAGCATTATCATACCATTTAGCGAAACTTAACAGAACTCTTAGCCCTGAAATGGAATTAAATCCTTAACCTCTTAGTATTATAATAAGAAGTTCCGAAGGTTGGCAGTTCGCATTCGGCAAAATTGGCGCAAATCCTGAGTCTGATTTTTGCTATGTGTACAAAGGTATAATGACAACGAAATCTGTGTTTGGTTATAAAAATTAAATCTTTTTTGTAGTGTAGTATTCAGAAGACACGAATACCTACCTAGATTTGTGGCAAAGATAATAATTCATGATATCTATTGAAGTTATTTGTAATTAAAATAACTAAGTTTCGAGGAGATAACTAAGTATAACAACAAAAAGGTAACTGACTAGAGCGTAACCATATTCAGTGTTGCTTGGAAGCCATCTTGACTCAGCACATTAGCAAATTGCTGGTATCTGAGAAACTAAATTTTTGATATAACAATAATTATATAATTAATCGTATACAATTTAATGTTTACAGGTTTTTAAGGTTTCCGTTATGGATAGTTTAGATAACAGATATATGCAAATATAAGCAAGAGTTTATCTATTTATTTCTATTATGTGTAGGTATTAGTTCCTTATCATTACACAATAATAATGAAAGCTTATCACCAAAAAAGCTTCTTCAACTAATTGCTCATTTGACCATATCTTTCTATTAAATGAACTTTGGAATTTAATGAATATTATAATTTGAGTTCATAATTACCCTAATTATAATAAAATATACAAAAGGTAATTGATTACTAAATCCCTTACGAAAAACCATTGGGGTTTGCGGTGACGCC
>PQWD01008042.1:0-44873 GCA_019425675.1 Leucinodes orbonalis
ATGTCAAAAATCGGGAGGCACGGTAGTGCCCCCGCCAAGTCGAGCGCGCTAGACCAATACAAACAGACATGTTCATGCACAAATACTTGTAAGTACTTCCCGGGGATCGAACCCGGAACCCTTGGTGTAATACCGACGTCTCAACTATTACACCCAATGGGTCGTCCAATATTCCTTTCAAGTTCTACAAAAAAAGTGAAATCCCACAAAAACATATTGTAAAAAATCTAGCCAAGTCTCGATGGAGCTGCTTGATTATCTCTTAAAAGTAATGAAATCAAGACAAAGACGTGCCAAGTCTAAGGTTCCTTACTGCAATTACTTTATTATTATGGTTGAAGTTGTTGACTGGGCCGTTGAACATTCTTTATACGTTAGTGGCTTTATCAAGCCTACAACCTACAATCCTAAGCCTACAATCGACATGTTATTGAATCACCGTTTTCCAAGTGGCAAATTTGTAGCGTCAATGGGTAGCGGTTCTGGCGACAGATTGGTGCAATGGTGTCATGGAGCACCTGGTTTTGTATCCTTGTATACTCTTCAACGGCCAAGTCACACAACATTAACCATAATAATAAAGTAATCGCAGTAAGGAACCTTAGACTTGGCACGTCTTTGTCTTGATTTCATTACTTTTTAGAGATAATCAAGCAGCTCCATCGAGACTTGGCTTGATTTTTTACAGAATGTTTTTGTGGGATTATATGTACATTATTCGACGCTCTTACGGTAAAGGAAAACATCGTGAGGAAACCTTCACGCACGTCTGCGAAGAGATTCAAAGATTGTGTGTGAAGTCGTCCGCACCGCACTGGTCCCGCGTGGACGACTAAGGCCTAAAATCACTGTATACGCGTAGGCTCGTGCCCCTCGGTGGAGACGTATAATGAGCTGATGATGATGATATATGTAACGTGTGTGTGTGTGTGGTACGTAGAGTCCGGCGAGAGCGGTCTGGCGACGGCGACGTCGGCGTGGCTGTGGGCCAGCGCGGGCGGCGCATGCGCGGTGCTGGCCCTCGCCGCCGCGCTCGCGCTCTCGCTCTGCTGTCGCCGCACGAGCCCGACACTCTCGCCCGACACCAGGTACACCCGACACCACCGACACCACCGCCCGACACCACCGACACCACCGCCCGACACCAGGTACACCCGACACCACCGCCCGACACCAGGTACACCCGACACCACCGACACCACCGCCCGACACCAGGTACACCCGACACCACCGACACCACCGCCCGACACCACCGACACCACCGCCCGACACCAGGTACACCCGACACCACCGACACCACCGCCCGACACCACCGACACCACCGCCCGACACCAGGTACACCCGACACCACCGACAGCCCGACACCACCGACACCACCGCCCGACACCAGGTACACCCGACACCACCGACACCACGCCCGACACCAGGTACACCCGACACCACCGACACCACCGCCCGACACCAGGTACACCGACACCACCGACACCACCGCCCGACACCAGGTACACCCGACACCACCGACACCACCGCCCGACACCACCGACACCACCGCCCGACACCAGGTACACCCGACACCACCGACACCCCCCCGACACCAGGTACACCGACACCACCGACACCACCGACACCCCGCCCGACACCAGGTACACCCGACACCACCGACACCACCGCCCGACACCAGGTACACCCGACACCACCGACACCACCGCCCGACACCAGGTACACCCGACACCACCGACACCACCGCCCGACACCAGGTACACCCGACACCACCGCCCGACACCACCGCCCGACACCAGGTACACCCGACACCACCGACACCACCGCCCGACACCAGGTACACCCGACACCACCGACACCACCGCCCGACACCACCGACACGACCGCCCGACACCAGGTACACCCGACACCACCGCCCGACACCACCGCCCGACACCAGGTACACCCGACACCACCGACACCGCCCGACACCAGGTACACCCGACACCACCACACACCGCCCGACACCACCGACACCACCGCCCGACACCAGGTACACCCGACACCACCGCCCGACACCAGGTACACACGACACCACCTACACACACACACACATGCACACACACACGCGCACAAACACACACACACACACAGAGGAACACACACTGACCCCTCGCTCTGATGCTAGAGATCTAGACCGCCATTGTTGTCATACCAAGTACCATCGCAATACTATCGCTACGTACTTAGATAAATACTAAACTAACTACATGCACAATCTCACTCAAAAAGTGTCCGCAGCAAAAGTTCGCACATCGCGTCCAACGGACAGACATTGTATCGACGCACTTACGGTGAAAGGAAACATCGCGAGGAAACCTGCGCCTGCGAAGAGATTCAAAGGTTGTACGTAAGGTTAGCCAACCCGCACTGGGCCCGTGTGGACTAAGGCCTATGCACCCGCGTACGGGTTGGCTCGTACCCTCGGGGAGGACGTATAATGAGCTGATGATGATATTTTCCGGTGACAGCACGTACCAGAAGTCGTCGGCGTCGGCGGCCATCAAGCCCCCGGACCTATGGATCCACCACGACCAGATGGAGCTCAAGCACATGGACAAGAGCCTGCACAGCTCCGCCAGTAAGAGTACGGATATTGCTATTATACATTATTTATTTATTACTAGCTGTTCCGCGCGGTTTTACCCGCGTTGTAAGATTATATTCTCCCGCAGTTTAAAAATCGTTTAAGTTAAACGGTTTTATTTTATGTGCACTGAAAACTACAAATAGTTACTTATCTCTACTCTGATGGTAGTGGTTGTCATAACATGAACCATGTCAACGGCCGAAAGGCAGTTCATTAAAGAACACTAACACCAGGGTTTACTTTTAAGGTAAACTAAGTAGCCGAAACTATAAAAAGTAGAAGTAGTGTTTCGTGATTTCCCACTTATGTGTAGGACATTGCAGGCTGAATCACCTGATTGTGGCCGCCGTGCTTCGAAAAGCACATTAAGATATCGATTCCGGGTGGCATTGGGTCCACGAAGTGGGTTACGGCTCAATCTCCCCATGGCTATGCTGTACGGGAAGGCCTGTACCTACATTAAGTGGCGACCATTTTATATTGTATTTTATTTTAATAATTGCGTTAAAGTACTGATTTGTTTTGTTTTTAAGGTATTTAGTATTATTATTTAGGTAGTAGTATTATTAGGTAGGTACTAAGGTATTTAAGGCGGAGGAGCGGGATGTCTGGCGCAAAATGGGGGAGACCTATGTCCAGCAGTGGACTGCAATAGGTTGGATAGAGACTAAGGTATTTAGTATTATTATTCATTTATTTCATAACCATGCTCTTACATTAACATTTCTAATTCTTAAGATGTTTTGGGATGAGGGCACTGTAGCTAGTGAAGAGACCTAACATTGTCGCCGGTGTCGGGCGCAATGTGGTATTGATGGAGAATAGTCACTGTCTATCAGTTGTCTGTGACATAAAAAAAGATTTGGGGGCCGTTTTCAAAATATTTTGATAGTGGCAAATAGTCCGTATACCAATTTTTAGCTTTCTACCTTAAAAATTCCGGAATTCTCCACAAAAATTACTACCCATTTTAATGAAGCAGTCGTCATGCTTTGCTGTATGAATAGGCTTGTCCTTTGCAGACAGATGATTATGTATGACCGGCATGAGCGTCACATCAAAACCCGTTGCGTAGTTTAAAATATTTAAGGAAATAGAGATAGAGAAAGGGACGTTGTTCTATACTACGCCATGGCCCATACTGCAGTGGGATAAAACTACTGCAGCGTTCGCTGAGGCTGGTACCTGATTGGCCACTGGGTTTTGGTTTATGTATTTGTTATGATTTTAATAATAATAATAAATTTATTGCTTCTTCACAAGTCACAATTTCAACATGTGGTCCTTATTAGCTACTTACAATACACAATTTATTTTTGTACCTTTATTGTGAAGCAATTGGATGTGGCTCAGCTAATGTTGTAAATAAGGTACTAGTACTATTTACAACGCTTTTTCAGCCAACTCCACGTCTCTTCAGGTGTTACACGAGGTTAGTGATATGAGGGCCAACTACATTAATGGTATTATCATGACAATGAGACAGTGAGTGATGTAGAAACTAAATTGTAGCTTGTTAATAATTTTGGAAAATAGGTTGTATTATCTTGTTTACATTTTATTACTTGTGTTCCTTGTGGACAATAAATGTTCTTTCTCACTTTCTATGTATATGTATGAGCGTGTATGTATTGTTTGTATGGCGCAGTGTCCGGCGGCAGCGAGTCCGGCGCGCTGGTGGCGTCCACGCTGACGCTGTCGCGGCCGCCGGACGCGGACCACCGCCACTACGGACCCACATACCTCGGTACGCTACACACACACACAGGCAGACACAAACATACAGGGACACACACACACAGGGACACACACACAGATAGAGAAAGTTACACGCCCTTAGTGAGAGACACACATACTCCGATGGATAGGGAAACATGTAATTAAATGGAGAGAGGTAAACGCTCTCTATACACACACTTTAATGAAGGCATACACACACTCACGCACATTTAAATAAAATAAATACCCAGTTTTATAGAGTGAGAGGGAGAGGTACACGCACAAGACGGACTCTTTACAAAAAAACTCATATTTGATACTTGTTTAATGTTTGAGATTTAGTGTGTACAAATTATTTAATCATTATTCAAATGAAATAGATAGTTTAGGAACAAGATGTTGTGTAGTGAACACACTTATTTTTGGCTTGATGCTTTTTAAGTAATGTTGCCTAAATCTTAGATGTTAGACAAAGTATTTAACAAGTTAATATCAGTCTCAAGTATCGATTTGTAATGTAGCCATTAAATTATATTTTATTACTTAAAACTAATTAGTATAAAGTTTCATGTTCATTGTTAAAATGCCAAAGTATCAAGAAAGATGAACTAACTCGTCGACCCATGTGATGTAATAGTTGAGACGTCGGCTACTGCACCAAGGGTCCGGGTTCGATCCCGGAGTATGTGTATATTGGTCTTGTTGTATTTATATATAGGGTGCAGTCGTGGATATAAGTATATTTTTAAATAAGAACCTACTCGTGACTGATATAGTACATCCCCCAATATAAGTCTATACAAAAATCAAGTTTTTAGTGTTTCATTATGTTTGCGATGGATTAATAATACATATATATTACATTAATAAAATAAAGAATGTTGACTTTGAAACATTATAATCTTCAATAAAATATAGGTTGAGGCGGGTTCAATACCCCCGCCCCCATACCTTACCTCCATTGGGACTTTAAAAACGACTTCTGCGCATGGTCTTCTTTCGCGAATCGTACTGTTACCGGACTTAGTCTTAGCTCTGGTATAATGTATGAGACATGTGTAGTGTGGGCGTAGTGAGCGTGCGCCTACAGTGTGTTGGGTGGTGTAGGTGTGGGAGTGGGTGTGGGAGTGGGAGTGGGTGCGGTCGTGTCGGAGTCGTGTCGTCCCGGCTCCCGCGCCTCCGACGCGTGCTGCGCGCGCGGTCGTCGCTACGACGACGCCGTCGACTACACGCGTACGTGATCACGAATGTATTACTCCGGGAACGAAAACAGTTTTGGGAACGTTTACAATGTCGGGAATGTGGTCGGTGTTGGGAGCGTTTTCAGTGTTGAGAACGCTTGTTGTCTCGGGAACGTTGATAGACTTGGGAACGTTTGTGGTCTCAGAATGTTCCCGTTCTTTGGACCGTTCGCGAAACCAAACGAAGAAGTCCTCGAAACCACAAAGGTTACCGACACCGTGAACGTTCCCGAGACTGAATTCACAAACGAGCAAGGCTGCAAATGCATTTCACTATACAATAAGTATTGTAGCGNCGCACTTACGGTGAAAGAAAACTCGCGAGGAAACCTGCGCCTGCGAAGAGATCAAAGGTTGTATGTAAGGTTAGCCAACCCGCTGGGCCCGTGTGGACTAAGGCCTATGCACCCGCGTACGGGTTGGCTCGTACCCTCGGGGAGGACGTATAATGAGCTGATGATGATATTTTCCGGTGACAGCACGTACCAGAAGTCGTCGGCGTCGGCGGCCATCAAGCCCCCGGACCTATGGATCCACCACGACCAGATGGAGCTCAAGCACATGGACAAGAGCCTGCACAGCTCCGCCAGTAAGAGTACGGATATTGCTATTATACATTATTTATTTATTACTAGCTGTTCCGCGCGGTATTACCCGCGTTGTAAGATTATATTCTCCCGCAGTTTAAAAATCGTTTAAGTTAAACGGTTTTATTTTATGTGCACTGAAAACTACAAATAGTTACTTATCTCTACTCTGATGGTAGTGGTTGTCATAACATGAACCATGTCAACGGCCGAAAGGCAGTTCATTAAAGAACACTAACACCAGGGTTTACTTTTAAGGTAAACTAAGTAGCCGAAACTATAAAAGTAGAAGTAGTGTTTCGTGATTTCCCACTTATGTGTAGGACATTGCAGGCTGAATCACCTGATTGTGGCCGCCGTGCTTCGAAAAGCACATTAAGATATCGATTCCGGGTGGCATTGGGTCCACGAAGTGGGTTACGGCTCAATCTCCCATGGCTACTGTACGGAAGCCTGTACCTACATTAAGTGGCGACCATTTTATATTGTATTTTATTTTAATAATTGCGTTAAAGTACTCATTTGTTTTTGTTTTAAGGTATTTAGTATTATTATTTAGGTAGTAGTATTATTAGGTAGGTACTAAGGTATTTAAGGCGGAGGAGCGGGATGTCTGGCGCAAAATGGGGGAGACCTATGTCCAGCAGTGGACTGCAATAGGTTGGATAGAGACTAAGGTATTTAGTATTATTATTCATTTATTTCATAACCATGCTCTTACATAAACATTTCTAATTCTTAAGATGTTTTGGGATGAGGGCACTGTAGCTAGTGAAGAGACCTAACATTGTCGCCGGTGTCGGGCGCAATGTGGTATTGATGGAAAATAGTCACGTCTATCAGTTGTCTGTGACATAAAAAAAGATTTGGGGGCCGTTTTCAAAATATTTTGATAGTGGCAAATAGTCCGTATACCAATTTTTAGCTTTCTACCTTAAAAATTCCGGAATTCTCCACAAAAATTACTACCCATTTTAATGAAGCAGTCGTCATGCTTTGCTGTATGAATAGGCTTGTCCTTTGCAGACAGATGATTATGTATGACCGGCATGAGCGTCACATCAAAACCCGTTGCGTAGTTTAAAATATTTAAGGAAATAGAGATAGAGAAAGGGACGTTGTTCTATACTACGCCATGGCCCATACTGCAGTGGGATAAAACTACTGCAGCGTTCGCTGAGGCTGGTACCTGATTGGCCACTGGGTTTTGGTTTATGTTTATTTGTTGATTTTAATAATAATAAATTTATTGCTTCTTCACAAGTCACAATTTCAACATGTGGTCCTTATAGCTACTTATAATACACAATTTATTTTGTACCTTTATTGTGAAGCAGTTGGATGTGGCTCAGCTAATGTTGATAAATAGGTACTAGTATATTTACAACCCTGATTTTCAGCCAACTCCACGTCTCTCAGGTGTTACACGAGGTTAGTGATATGAGGGCCAACTACATTAATGGTATTATCATGACAATGAGACAATGAGTGATGTAGAAACTAAATTGTAGCTTGTTAATAATTTTGGAAAATAGGTTGTATTATCTTGTTTACATTTATTACTTGTGTTCCTTGTGGACAATAAATATTCTTTCTCACTTTCTATGTATATGTATGAGCGTGTATGTATTGTTTGTATGGCGCAGTGTCCGGGGCAGCGAGTCCGGCGCGCTGGTGGCGTCCACGCTGACGCTGTCGCGGCCGCCGGACGCGACCACCGCCACTACGGACCCATACCTCGGTACGCTACACACACACACAGGCAGACACAAACATACAGGGACACAAACACAGGACACACACAGGCACACACAGATAGAGAAAGTTACACGCCCTTAGTGAGAGACATACATACTCCGATGGATAGGGAAACATGTAATTAATGGAGAGAGGTAAACGCTCTCTATACACACACTTTAATGAAGGCATACACACACTCACGCACATTTAAATAAATAAATACCCGTTTTTAGAGTGAGAGGGAGAGGTACACGCACAAGACGGACTCTTTACAAAAAACTCATATTTGATACTTGTTTAATGTTGAGATTTAGTGTGTACAAATTTAATCATTATTCAAATGAAATAGATAGTTTAGGAACAGATGTTGTGTAGTGAACACACTTATTTTTGGCTTGATGCTTTTTAAGTAATGTTGCCTAAATCTTAGATGTTAGACAAAGTATTTAACAAGTTAATATCAGTCTCAAGTATCGATTTGTAATGTAGCCATTAAATTATATTTTATTACTTAAAACTAATTAGTATAAAGTTTCATGTTCATTGTTAAAATGCCAAAGTATCAAGAAAGATGAACTAACTCGTCGACCCATGTGATGTAATAGTTGAGACGTCGGCTACTGCACCAAGGGTCCGGGTTCGATCCCGGAGTATGTGTATTTGGTCTTGTTGTATTTATATAGGGTGCAGTCGTGGATATAAGTATATTTTTAAATAAGAACCTACTCGTGACTGATATAGTACATCCCCAATATAAGTCTATACAAAAATCAAGTTTTTAGTGTTTCATTATGTTTGCGATGGATTAATAATACATATATATTACATTAATAAATAAAGAATGTTGACTTTGAAACATTATAATCTTCAATAAAATATAGGTTGAGGCGGGTTCAATACCCCCGCCCCATACCTTACTCCATTGGGACTTTAAAAACGACTTCTGCGCATGGTCTTCTTTCGCGAATCGTACTGTTACCGGACTTAGTCTTAGCTCTGGTATAATGTATGAGACGTGTGTAGTGTGGGCGTAGTGAGCGTGCGCCTACAGTGTGTTGGGTGGTGTAGGTGTGGGAGTGGGTGTGGGAGTGGGAGTGGGTGCGGTCGTGTCGGAGTCGTGTCGTCCCGGCTCCCGCTCCGACGCGTGCTGCGCGCGCGGTCGTCGCTACGACGACGCCGTCGACTACACGCGTACGTGATACGAATGTATTACTCGGGAACGAAGACAGTTTTGGGAACGTTGATAGACTTGGGAACGTTTGTGGTCTCAGAATGTTCCCGTTCTTTGGACCGTTCGCGAAACCAAACGAAGAAGTCCTCGAAACCACAAAGGTTACCGACACCGTGAACGTTCCCGAGACTGAATTCACAAACGAGCAAGGCTGCAAATGCATTTCACTATACAATAAGTATTGTAGCGCAAACTATTCTGAAAGTAAATTTAATAAAATGAATGCAATTAATTTACTTTAAGACTATAAAATTTTAAGTTAGCTTTCAGTTTAAGGTTGCGAAATTATTCCGAAATTAAACTTATAATTCAATCACCGTATACGGGTAGGCTCGTGCCCCTCTGTGGGGACGTTTAATGAGCTGATGATGATGAAACTTATAATTAACCAATTAAAATGCGTTGATCCAGCTTCGCTCAGAACATTTTGTTGCTGCTTTTTAATTTATTTTGCGAGTTTATTATGTTATTGCATAGCTTTAGAAGTTTCAATAAGGTTGAAGTTATCGAAATATATTTTAACATTAATTTGTTTTTGAAAAAGGTTCAGTGATATAGTCAATGTTGTAATGAAATTTCGTTTTGAAAATTTAAAACTAATATTTTAAATATATCATTTTTTTTACTATTATTCTTTATGAAGTGTGCATTGTTCCCGAATCTCATATGATACTTGTCATAAACCGCTCGGTACTATTTCCTTCTTATCATATAGTATAATATGTGTTCTTGTATTTATTTAGAGAACCGTATATCATTTTCTAATATTGCATTACCTAAATTTGAATAACTTTTTGCATATATAGATCATATCATACTAGTTGCTTCATTTATACTGTTACTAAAATGAATAATATACAAATTCATACTAGGAAAACTTTTATTACCTTCTCAAACTTTTCAATCTAAATAAACATATTACAAAATTACAACTAAGTACTATCTAGAATCTATATTGACGACCCATTTGGTGTAATGGTTGAGACGTCACCTACTACACCAAGGGTTCCGGGTTCGATCCCCGGGCAGAACAAACATTTGTGTGCATGAACATGTCTGTTTGTACTGGTCTGGGTGTTTTCTATGTATAATATGTATGTATTTACAAAAAAAAGTATTTAAGAATGTTTATCCGTTGTTTGTACTCATAATACAGGCTTCACGCTTAACTTGGGGCTAGATCGCGCTGTGTGAATGTCAGTGAATATTTTTCTTTTTATTTATTTATATAAATTACTGTTTTATAAGTAAAAACTAAATTATATTGTAATTAAACTTTCCATAAATTTAGATATATCTTGTTTATGTTTATTAAAACCACTCATAAGATTATAACTTTGTTAAATTAATTTTCTAAAATCAATTTTAATCAATGACATTTGTGACTAAAGATTTGTCATAAAGACCTGTGTTGACATTGTGTGTCGTGTGTGGCAGCGATGACGGGTATCGGCGTGGGCTGCACGTCCACGTGTGAGCGGAGACCGCACGCGAGACACCCTCTACCGGACCAGGTAACTTTAACATTTTTCAGTGTGTTTATGGGTAGTGAGAAGTATCTACGCTGGCCACTTGCTCGGTTCACTGCTGGCAACATTAGATAACGATAAGACTGCTCCAAAAGAAATGCTCCTTATTTCTTAATGTATTTTTTTAAATTTTATTTCGCAAAGTTCACCAACAAGTGTTACAATAATTCTGAATAATGATTGCATTTCTGTAAAAAAAAATCAGACCGATTGCAACTTTAATTAAATAAGACCAATTGTATACTACATCTAATAATGAATTTAGTTAGATGATTTGTTGTAAGTGTTGCTGGTTTGTCCGTGAATGTTAAGAGTATAATGCGTAGCTGCTTCGTTTAGTGAGATCATTGCGTCATCCGAAGGTTGTGGGTTCAAATCCTGCGGGGAACACCTCATACTTAAAGTTACTTTTCTCACTTTGGTGAGAACACTGCTGGCTAAATCACCTGATTGTTGGAAAAGAAAGATAAGTCAGTACTTCGGAGGTTGAAAGCCGTCGGTCCCGGCTACCACCTTAGGATGGTAGTTGTTAATATCGACCGTACCGCATTGGGCCCGCGTGCTGGGTTACGCCAAATCTGCCTATGGCTATGGTGTGTGAGGAAGGCCTGGGCCCTGCAGTAGGCTGTTATTTATGAAAAAATAAATATTATTATATCTAAACATCGCATGTGACAAGTTAACAACATGATAATTATGTATATACGTAATTTAACTAAAACATTTGATTTAATGTATTATAACAACAAATATGTGGCATCCTGCGACGTCTACACTAAACTATGTGTCGTGTGTTCCGCGTGGTAGGCCGAATCTCCCCTGAGCTTTAGTATGCGAGAGGCGTGTGCCATTCAGTAGGCCGTAATAGGCGGGTGATGTAACGTTGTGTGTGTATATAATTTAATTTGACCATTTTTTTATGTTGTTCTATAGCAGCTTTGATTTATATAAATATTATTGAATGAATTTTATAAACAAATATATTGTAAACATTACAAACTTTTTGAAAAGAGTAAATACTCAATTTCTTGCTGGATTCTTCTCAGTAATAACAACAGTCCGAACCAGTGGTAGAATCAAAGTTGACATTCATAAGTGTTCATTATGAACCTTAACTGAATATATTATATTGTTGTGCGTGTACAGAGCACGCCGCTGCTGGCGGGCGTGGGTCCGCTGTCGCCGCAGTCCTCGCTGGCCTCGCTGCACCCGCCGCAGACATGTGAGTCCCGCGCATATACCTACACTTTATACTACATCTACAAATTTGTTATTTATATTTAATGTGTGTCAATTGTTAATATTAAAATCAACACCTATATAGACCTTAAAAAAGAGCGTATTCCCATATAAAAGGCTGGCAGAGTATATTAGCACTATGGAAATGTATATGGGTGACGGTGTTGTGTCATTTGAGATTTCTGCTCGTTTGCTCGCGGTCACGTAAAAATATTGCATTCAAAGTAATAGATTTAAATTACAAGAAAACAATTCAAAAACAATGAACCTTTTACTTTAAAAATAAGTTATTTATAAAATAAAGCTTATAATGTAACGTATGTATATATAAGTGTATAATGTTAACTGTTCAACTGCTTTGTTAAAAACTAGTATCTTCGCTTCGAGTACACCATATTGTGTAACGACTTCGCAGTCTTACTTTTGGAAATAATTTCATCTCTTGTGTCAAACTTGTGTAAATATCATAAGAAATGACGCTGCTGTAGCAATAATATGTTTTCTGTGTGATTTGTTAACAGCTAGTAAAATTACCGAGTATAAGAGACCTAACATCTGTTGTCTCTGGTGTCAGGCGCAGTGCGGCATTGGTGGAGAGTAATAACTGTCTATTAGTTGTTTGTCTCTTTCAATGAGCGTCTTGACCTTATACTTTAACATACACAAAAAAAAATTCTTTTGACATTGTTTATTTATCAAAATAAAGGAAAATGTAACGTATATGTGTATAATGTAGGTTCTAATGTAAAGTGTGTGTGTGTGTGTCAGGCGTGTCGGGCGCGTGTCCGTCGGGCAGTGTGTGTGCGGGCGAAGGCCTGGCGCGCGAGCGCGGACACTACGTGGCCTACGAGCCGCTCGGACACTACACGCAGTCAGTATAACATATATACTTTACCCAAACAAACGCTTGTTCAAATTGACCCAAAACTACCCTTGTTTGCACTGAGTATGAACGTGCCCTTTCCGGCTTCCATATATCGTAAGCTTAATAAGTAATTTACCTCAATTCCAAGCTGATTCAAAATGTTATCTTCCCGAAAGTAGAAACACAAGAGTTTGACGACCCATTTGGTGTTGCGGTTGAGTGGTCGACTGCAACACCAAGGGTTCCGGGTTCGATCCCCGGGCAGTACAAACATTTGTGTGCATGAATATGTCTGTTTGTAATGGTCTGGGTGTTTTCTATGTATGATATGTATGTATTTACGAAAAAAAAATGTATTTAAGTATATTTATCCGTTGTTTAGTACCCATAATACAGGCTTCACGCTTAACTTGGGGCTAGATGGCGCTGTGTGGATGTCAGTGGATTTATTTATTTTTTATTTATTTCCATTGCAGTAGAAAGTAGAGCAAGTTAATTATACAAAATTTGGCTCAATGTATGATGTATTGACGATACCAAAATAGCTATTTTAGATATTATAAGTATAAATTTATTTGTCAAGCGACTTAATATCACTGTAGAAAAATTTAATCAGCTTAGAGCAAAACATTGTAACCCTAATGTTGAACACCAGCCGCGACTCGCTAAGCAGCGAAGTGGGCGGTATGCCCAACACTGGAGTGGTGAGCGGCATGTCCGGCACGCTCCCGGCCGGCTCCGGGTTGTCCGGTCCCGCTTCCGGTCTGTCCGGCCCTGGGTCCGGTCTGTCCGGCCCGGGCGGGTCGTTGCCCCGGCCTCGCGGGATGCACAGCTTCATGGACAACGTGTCGGATCACTCGACGCCTTCCAGAGGTTTGTCACTTTAACGTAGTATTGTAGAGAACTAACTTTTTAAAATGTATTATTTCAACTCTTTTGGTGTAATGGTTGACACGTCGGCTAGTACACCAAGGGTTCGGTATCTATCCTCGGGCAGTACAGAGATTTGCATGCTTGTATTATTGTGAGTGTTTCTATGTATGATGTGTGTTTACTACAAAAGTATATAAATATGTTTATCCGTTATTTAGTACCCATATTACACCTTGGTGCCTTGTTTGGGGCTACGTGGCGATGTGGAGAATGACAGTGGATTTTTAAATGTATTATGTAATTTAACGGTGGATTGAACGTTACGTACGAGCTCTAATACCTGGTAATTTTTTTAGCTGCCGTGGATACGTACCCAGCAGACATAGTATTTAATATTGAACCTACCACATAATAATATTTGATGTAACCATAGTATATATTATATTATCTGTGATATAACTAAGATTTAAATAAATTGATTTCACTTATATAAAAGTATAATGGGTGTGTTGTTTGCAGCGGGCAGCGCGCGGGAGACGTCCCCGTACAAGAAGAGCGCCAGCTCCTCGCCCGGACATATCCCCAACCGGCTGCAGCTCGGTAACGTTACCATTTTAATCATGTAAACACTTAAAGCGTCGGTGGCTCAGTGGTGTGGACTGTCGCCTTCCTACCGGGAGGGCTGAGGTTCAAATCCCGAACGTACCAATGTATTTTCGAATTTTCGAAAAATATATGTACGTTATCGACGCTCTTACGGTGAAGGAAAACATGTGAGGAAACCTTCATGCACGCCTGCGAAGAGATTCGAAGGTTGTGTGTGAAGTCATCCAATCCGCTCTGGGCCGCGTGGACGACTAAGGCCTAATCACCGTATACGGGTAGGCTCGTGCCCCTCGGTGGGGACGTTTAATGACCTGATGATGATGAAAACTTAACAAGATGCACAATCTCACTCAAAAAGTGTGCTCATCGCGTCAGTTGGGCAGAATTTTTCATTCATAATCATGTCACTCGCTACATGTCATAGTGACATAGTAGTATACTCGTGCTTTTGATTTTGTACCCTTTCAATGACGCGTTTAGGTCAACATTGTAATGAATAATTTTATGTCAAAAATATAACATGTGTCAACATATGTGTCAAGCGGCTCGGACTTTTATTTATTTATTGATTGATATTTCTTCGTGATTGTGTAATTTATTGTTTATCTAAGGTTTTATTTTTCTATACATTGTGAACACATTAAATGCCATGTTAGTCACTGGTGACTGACAAATAGTAATTTCAATGTGTGTGGTTTGATTACAGGCGAAGGGTTAATATCTAGGAGTAATATTTTCATTATCATCAGCCGGTAACCCATTAATAAGGGTTCCCCTAAATCCATTGGTTTTGATCTCTATTGTAAATGAATAAGGTTCAAATTATGGTGGGAATATATATGAATAAATATCCACTGACATTCACACGGCGCCATCTATCCCCAAACTAAGCATTGGCATGAAATATGGATACTAAACAACGCATAAACATACTTGTATACTTTATTTTGTAAATACATATGTTTGTCTGTTAGATTGCGCTGTTGAATGTCAGTGGATATTTATTTATTATATTTTTTTTAAACATTAGTTCAGCATTAATATAAGTTAAAATGCCAAATGGTCCGGTGGCTGACTGCCCGTCCCGCCTAGTGTCATCATTATCATTATCAGCTCATGAAGGTGAGCACTGGTGCGGGTTGGACGACTTCGCGCACAACCTTTGAATCTCTTCGCAGGCGCGCCCAGGTTTCCCCACGATGTTTTCCTTCACCGTAAGAGTGTCGGACCTACCTACCTAGTGTGTTAGCAAGTAAACAGTTTGCATGTGTTGTGTCAGGCGGTCCGGTGGGTGGGTGTGGGGGGGAGCTGGAGCCGCTGACGCCGTCGCGGTCCACGGAGAGGCTGCAGCGGGAGATGCACAACCTCGAGGGACTCATGAAGGACCTCTCCGCCATCACGCAGCAACAGTTCCACTGCTAGCGACACACCGCACACTTGCGCTTATAGCCCGTGGGTGGCACGTCTTGTGGTGTACGGAACTGCCGGTTTAACACAAACCTACTTTGCCTTTTGTGAGAATTAAATAAAGCTACCAATTTTATTAACTCATTGAAATCCAAACAATAGAAGGGTTTTTGGCGGTCGAAGTTAAAGAAATATCTAAGAGTCACAGTCCAAATGGTCGACGAGTTACGTTTTCTAGCCTGTGGGATGGTACTTCTAGTGACATACAATCCTAAAGCGATCTACGAGTTACGGTTCTAGACTATGGTATGGGACCTTTTGTGACATAAAATTCAAGAGGGACCTATAACTTACGCTTTTAAAATATGTGCGACTTCTTGTGGCATAAGGAACTGTGAATACAAATGACACCTAAGAAACGAGACCTGTGAGAATTATAAGGAAACTGCCAGTCCAAAAGATACCTATGACTACTCCTTTAAACTGTGGAACGGGGAAAAATCAAGAAGGATATCTTGTGAGTAGTGAAAATCCAAGGACGATCTACGAGTTACACTTTTACACTGAGGAACGGGATCTCTTGTGAGTAGTATAGTTAACTGCCGTTCCGAAAAAAAAACAGTTTCCTGTTATTATCCCATCACGCTCCAGTGAAGATAATATTACCCACTTTGTCTCGCGTATTTGTGGTTATAGCTGAAAGACGGCAGAACTAAATAACCTGTGTTTATGTAACGCGGAAGTTGTATACTATCATATAGGTTATTTGATTCTACTGTATTTGTAACGTTGCATAGGAGGTGACAGTTTAAATAGCGAAGAAAGGCAAACAGAAAGACTTATTTTAAATTGTGCATTAAGGAATTTAACCAATAGTTGTTAAAATGAATAACCCTGCATTTAACAATAGATAATACATACAATTGTGTCTTTTAAATGGTTATCAGATAAGGCATAAAAATGACAACATACTTAATAACTTATGCTCAAATCTAGCTCAACATTTATTTTTACCAAATCACTTATTCATTATACTTAATTTGTGGACACTATGTAACTATGTATTGTTTTACTTTTTGACATCGATGTTACAACGTGAACTCGTTTCTAATTGATAAAGCAAATTTACGCGGTTATTGCAAAAAATGATGACAACCACTTGCAGTTTGATCAGCCAAGGCGTTTGTATATGTATGTATTGAGCTAGTCACATAGGTTCTGGTAGTTTAGTTAGGTATTGTATATTGGGCCGTGGCCGGAGTCAGCGGGGAGGCTGGGGCTTGACTGGAAGCGGTACTGAATTTATAAACAATTTATATCAACGTCTGAATATATAACATTATCTTGTTGTGACGAAATATTATTAAAATATGGCCATCAAATGTTCAATATAAAAAATATATAAAGAGTGGATGAATGAATTAGTCCAAATATCCAGTAACTGGTTTGTCACCCGCTAACAGTTAAGCCTCTGTTACACTTTTTACAACGAGAAAACCTATATTTTTTACTAAATATTAAACGTAGATATAAATAATATGTAGGTATGTTCTTGTTATTGTGCCATATAAGTTTCAAATGGTTAAGTTTAATACCGAAAAGCAAAACAAATAATTTTTGACTGAGTTCAACTTGAAGAGTAAATCGTGAATTTCCAATGGATCCTAGTGTCTTGCTTATTTGCAGTCTTTTTATTGATTAATATTTTCTCGTTGTTCAAAGTGACCAATTGATGCGTACTGAGCGGCCGTGCCCGCGAGATTTTTTGATACTATTTCCAATCTGTATAAAGACTCCATTTTGGATAATTTTTCGCTCAACTATTTCGGAGATACGCTGCGCTCTGGCATTTGCCGATCGGTTAGTAACTTGTATGAGGTTGACCTTATAAGGCCTCTAATTATTTAGACAAGTGACAATGTAATAGAGATAATTATCACTGACGATCGCATACTATGATTTACATTTCACATAGCTGACAAAAGTCATCAAGTATGTCATCTGTATATTTTAGAAGCATTCGTGGTATTCTCTATGGAATCATTCCGAAACGATTGTCACTTGTCTATGGTAACCATCGCATTGGAGCCGCCGCGTACTCTCTATATTTGTACTGTAATATATTTTGTACTTGCCGGTATGATACTAGCAGAGGTTGAATATACTGCACTTTGTAAATATTTTGTACTTTAACACGTACGTTATAAGGGTTGATATCGAATATTATGGACTTTTTAAATTATTGTGGCGCGTGGTCTTGGATAAATGTTGAAGGATACGTCATATGAGAAGCTGTGAACGTATATTTTACTATTCCATTATAGACTATAGATTCAATTGAAACCTGGTTCTAGACTCAGTCTAGGCAATACAATGTATTTTGGTAACTGCTATTCTAGAAGTGTCGATGTGTATCCAAGACCGCGTTAGTATATTTGGACCTTTACTATTTTCCAATCGAAGTGCCCGTGTACATAGGATCCTGTTTAATACATTTATATTGTACTTTATTGTAAGTAGTAAATGAGTTGTGGGCGGAGCTAGGGCGGCGCACGGACTTATTTGTGATTTTAAATTTAATTATTGGTAAATTCGTTTTCGTAATATTCCAATTTCTTGTTAGATAGGCTATCAAGGCATTATTCCTAAATTAAATCAATTCCTGGAATAAACCGAACGTACAGACCACTGTAAACAATGTGACATACTACAATTCACTAGTTTGGGATAGTCCAAGCCCAGCGGTGGACTCTTTCTATATGTATGCAAAGGTTCGGTGCCGTCTGCTCCATACGCGACTACGTATTTTAAGCGAGACCAACGAGGAATTGCTCTAGAATTGATACTATAGGACTTTATACTATTTGTTTATAAGAAATGTCTTGTTTCACAAATATTTTTTTCTATTTTTTATTTTATTTTACTGACACAAAACGAGGATAACAATTAAGTAATACATATAAGTCGGTAGTGCAATGTACTTATTTCTTTATATTTTTATTTTGTGCTAGCAACATTTAAGTATAATTTGGACTGTTATTGCCATAAGATAAAGTGATCCTTGCAACAGACGAGGTTGTAAAACATAATGTATTATTTGTACCTTAAATTAAAAATAACAAATAAATTAAAAAGGTTCACTTAAAAGTTTGAACCTGAATTGCATACTTATGGATGTTGTTAATGAAAATACGACGCATTGCTTTCTTCCATAAGACTTTTAATATAAATCTTCCTGTACTCACTTCCATTATTATGTTTGTCAAATGCGCTGTGTACATGTGCTGCTTTTCACAACGATTTCGTCTCGGTGACAGTCCTCAAAAAAAGTGAAAAGTTTACACCGAACTTTAAAACGTATAAAGTAAATGGTAATATAAATCAGTTTGTCATTTGTTTATTCACTTTAGGCCCGCAAGGAACAATTTAATCAGATCGACCATAGGTTTGGACTATTTCGTTCATTTGGGTTTGCTATTATTCTACTAATAAGAATCCAATTTAGAAATTCAGTGTTATATAATCTATGAAAAAAATAGTATTATGTCAAATAATATTTTCACTTTACAATTGCTTGTATCATGTAGTTCAATTTAGGTATAAACGGTTCGGTACTACCCGATATTGGCCATTGGTCTATGAAGAATAAGAAAATACTTAAAATCTTCGTCAAAAGAAATCGTTCTGTCATCTATGAAAACTTTGTGGAAAGCACAACTTCATGCGCTGTGCTATTAAATAGTGTACCATGTTTATCTGTAAACGTCTCCATCTTGTCTTTACATAAAATTAAGGACGACTGAAGAAACAGCTATATTCACTTGGTCGGTCCTGTTGCTTAAATATTTTTGAAACCGTAAATTCATATGACAGTATTAAATGTAAACCCTTTATTATCACCATTAAAGTAAACGTCTTTTAAAAAATCAGAATATATTTTAAATATATTTTTTCACCCTTTATAGAAGGAAGTTACCTCTTAACAAAAATTTTTTTTATTCAAGTATTCGGCATGACAAGTTAAAAAGCACTAGAAAACACGAAATGTAGAAACTTCGTCAGCAGTACCGACTCAGTGACCGGCACACAATGATCTCGCATGCTTGTGTAGTGGCAACATGGCGACGGCGACACTCTTGTTGTAATTATTAGTTGTTAAGTGGAACTGTTAGACTGATTTTGATGATTTTACTGTGTTCTTTTGAAAAATTACGCGCCTGCGCCCTCGGGTTCATTTTCATTTTAAAAAACGTTGTTTGACCAGCGAAGAAGCCAGTTTCAAAAATATGTAGGATCCAAATCAGATTTGTTTTTAATCAGATTATATTTTTTATTTATTTTGCCTTTAAAATGTTTAAACTTGAAGTTTAACAATACCAGATATCTCAGTACCTACAGTAGTACTATGATTGAAAATAGAATTTTCGATTTCACTAATTTCACAATCACATGTAATATTAATATCATATATTAACTATTGAGAATAAAAGTATCATTAGTTCCATGGGACTGGTATCCGCTGGAACTTGTGAGAATAGAGGATTCGTTGACGAATGTATTCCCGGTGCGCAGGCGCCCCCACCGGCGGAGACTGCCTCATTTATTTATATAATTATATCAAAATTTACATTATATTAACGCTAATTACTACGTACTTGTATAATTTGTATTGTAATGTTTGCGTAAGCGTTCGGACTTGTATAAAGCGATCCAGCCTCAACGGCGTTCTCTGTACATTTATAATAAACTTGTATTATTTATTGACGATGACTTTTATTTGTTAAACTATTACGAAATCCGGCCGACGCGACCTAATGCAAGATTGTTGGGTGTTAACGACACCAGCCGAAGATAGTAGGTGGGACCAATGCACTGATTATAAAAATATTAAGCTTTTCTTGTCCTAAACTGTTGGCAATAATATTATAAAATCTATTGTTTTTGCGACCCATCAAGTGTAATGGTTGAGACGTCGTCCAACCGAGGTTTACGGGTTCGATCCCCCGAGCATTACAAACATTTGTGTTCTGTTGTATTTGGTCTGGGTGTTTCTATGTATAATATGTATGTATCAACAAAAAATATATAAGTATGTTTATCCGTTGTTTAGTATCCATATTACAGGCTAATACTTAGTCTGGAGCTAGATGGCGCTGTGTGAATGTCAGTGGATAATTAATTTATTGTTTGTAGGATCAGTTGGAGTAGGTAATTGTAGTTCTGGCACTTGATACTGGAACATCAAAATTTAAGTCTTTACATGGAAACCTCATCGAAATAAGGGAACCATTAAGATGAAACAAATACGAGTTTACTTTTGCGTAAATATCATATATTTTTCACACAGTATATACACCATTTACATGACTCAAGTCCACGAGGGATATCTTAGTTAAAAAAAACATTTGCTAAACATACAGTTTGTGTACGACAATTATAATATAAAACAATTAAATTACCTATAAAAGTGTATTACATTTTATTAAGTTAACTACTAATTAATTATTGAATTAACAAATACTATTCCATTTAACAAAATAAATAAAAAATATCTCTGCTACATCGGAACAATGTCTTATATGGTCAACTTGAATACAATTCTTCTAATGATTATAAATCGAAATCTTGTCAATCTTTACCATTTGTTAATAAGATCCGTTCATTTACATTTAAGTTATTACAGCGACAGAATAATCATAGATTACTGTTCGAGCTAGTTCGAACATTCTGCAGCCATCAGCAACACCGCAATTACGACATGACCTGACCGATGAACTCGCAGAGTGCAGCGTGGACAACTTACACCGGCGGCACACTGCGATATACGTTCACATGTGTACATAGCAACTGATTGTATATAAACTAACTTACTTTTAACAATAAACCAGATTCCAACCGTCCGTGTTGAGTCTCATTTCCCCGCTGCGGCCAAGACACCCTACGCCGTCACTATGATCAGTCGCGTGAGCCTGCGCGACTGGCAGCGGGTTCAATCCCTACCTACCGTAACTCCCTAACCCTTACTCTCCGGGGCCTCCGGGAGCAAGATCTCTATTATTTATATATGTATTTATTGTTAGGCTGGGCTAGGGCCCTAGCGACCTAGCGTCCCGGCGAGGGACTTCTAGGCTTTCTAGGGAGTTAGGTTCCTCCTAATATAATCTTATTTTCTGGTTTGGGAAGCGTTGCCTTACAACCAACGTTTCCCGCCAGTACTTTTTAGATCTACTAGCCGGAAAAAAACTTCCTGCTCGTACAATTACATTTGACATGCGACCAAAAAAACGTTTTTTTTTTGTTAATCAAAAGTCGTGATAGCGGTAGAAATAGGTGAGCTCTGAGTATCTGACCTGAGGTAAATCGTGTATTCGTGCACCGCAATACACGAAATACCTCAGGTCAGATAATTTATTTTTTCCTTTCATGTACGAGCCAAAACTACTAAAGTGAGAGGTACGAAAAAAGGATTTTGTTAAATTCAACCTCTCAGACGCGGGCAACAGCTAGTACCTATATAATACACAACTATTTCATTTAGAAGAAATAATAAAAAAATTGAGACAAAGACCTATTTTCTCTCTCTCTCTCAACCAATCGCAGTCCACTGCTGGATATAGGCCCATTTTGACTAAGACCTATGTGGACCCAATTAAAGGGTACCTACGATTATCGGTTCTGTCATCATCATCAAAATTACTACATTAATACATATATCCAAATGCAACATGTGTGCTGTGTGACGTCATCGCCGTTTCTTAGCTGCAGGCTCCGGTATCGGCGACAGCTGGCCGAGGCTGGAATAACAAAGACTGTTAAAATGTATGTAAGAGATCGCAAAAAGTTGCTCTGTCAACATGCGTCTTAATTAAGAAAGAATAAAATGTGTATTGGGAGCAAGTAAGTGAGGTTACCCGAAATTTCCCTTTCCTTTCGCCTTTATTTTTTTAAAGATTGGCAATGCTACTACTAGGTGGTAGACTCGGTACTGAGTCGTCTAGGTAGGTACCACCGCAGTGCTAGATACCGTTCCGGAAAATACGAGTGCTTTGCACATCTGTGTTTCGGGATGAGGGCACTGTAGCTAGTGAAATTACCGGGTATAAGAGACATAACATCTGTTGTCTCGGGTGTCGGGCGCAGTGCGGCATCGATGGCGAATAATAACTGTCTATTAGTCTTTGGTCGCCATCTATGCCACTCTGTCATGTTCAGGCGTATCACTTACCTTCAGGTTAGCGTCCTGATTGTCCTGTACACTTTGTAACTTAAAAAGTAATAAAGGGCAAAGAGTCCTTCTCGTTTTTAAGTTCCTTCAACACTGCATCTGTCATGGTCAGGCGTATCACCAGGTAAGCGTAATTGTCCTGTATATATTTAATGTCATAAAAAGCAATAAATTGTGATAAACCGTGGATAGTGTTGCTTAGTGTCCCGATTTGATTCTAAGGATGCGTCCCGATCGGGACGCGAAATGTTCCGATTAATCAAAGAAGAAAATCTGATGTTTCATTAAAAATATATATATTTACGCTATATAACTTCTACTAATGGTATCACTGTCAAATTCAAAATGGCGTCATCAGCGTCACATCACATTGTTTATGTTAGCTGTCCCGATGGGCAACCTCGATTCTCGATTTCTTGGGCTCGTAGCTCGATTGACAATAAATCGGATGTGGACACTAGTCGTAGAGTACCTTTCAGGTATCACCAGGTGAGCGTAATGACCGTTCCGTTCATTTCATGTCGTAATGAGATGTTTAAGGCAAATAAATAACTAATACACTATAGGACAGCCAGTTCATTACTCTCTAATTCCAAGTCAATCACACATGAAACGCACAAGTTGGGCGCGCAACACACCATAGATAATGTAATATGCAAGTGGTAGAAAGCAGTATAAAGTAGGTAGTAGAGCACCTGTCAGCGCATGCGTAGGCGACGGTGTGGTGTGTGAGGGCTAGGGGGCGGTCCCCCGGGCGGGGCGCCCGCCACGCCTCCGCCACACTACACACACCGCTATACACCTACACGCATACACACACATTCTACATCAGATTGTTTTTTATTAGAGTCGATGGCGCATTGCAATGGACTGTTGCCTTCTTACCGGGAGAGCGTAGGTTCAAATCCCGCCACGTACCAATGTGTTTTCGAATTTTCGAAATTATATGTACTTATCCGACGCTCTTACGGTGAAGGAAAACATCGTGAGGAAAACTGCGCACGCCTAAGAAGACATTCAAATGTTGCGCGTGAAGACTAATCCGCACTGTATACACCGTATACGGGTAGGCTCGTGCCCCTCGGTGGGGACGTTCAATGAGATGATGATGTTAATTTTTTTATACTATACGAGGCAAACGAGCAATCTGATGGTAAATGACTACCAAAGAGCAAATATATAATCACAAAATCTTTGACATGAAATATCCACTGACAATCACACAGTGCCATCACAATCAACCTGTCGCAGTCCACTGCTACACACTTTTTTTTGGAATAACATACATATTATATAAATAATATGTTTTCTATGTATAAACATAGAAAACACCCAGATCAGCATACAAACAGATATGTTCATGCACCCAAATTTTCGAACCCGGAGCCTTTGGTGTAGTAGCCGACTTCTCAACTATTACACCACATGAGTCGTCAAATACAACGGTAGACAACGGGGATCCATCAAGTGTTAGTAATTTGAAGACTTAAATGCAGGCTAAATGTTTAGTTTGGTCCTAGATGGCGCTGAGTGAATATCAGTGTATATTTATTTATTTACGACCCATTTGGTGTTGCTGTTGAGAGGTGGACTGCAACACCAAGGGTTCCGGGTTCGATCCCCGGGCAGTACAAACATTTGTGTGCATGAACATGTCTGTTTGTAATGGTCTGGGTGTTTTATATGTATTATATGTATGTATTTATAAAAAAAGTATATAATTATGTTTATCCGTTGTTTAGTACCCATATTATAGGCTTAATGCTTAGTTTGAGCTACCCATAATACAGGCTTCACGGTTAACTTGTGGCGTAGATGGCACTGTGTGAATGTCAGTGGATATGTATTTATATATAAAATATAGTGTGTGTATACGTACGGAGACGAGGGTGTGTGGCGCGGCGGAGGAGTGGAGCGACAGCAGCAGCGCGGACCCCGACCACTGCCCACAATACATATATTACATATACAACGCGTACATCTACATACATAGATAATTCTTTATTGCACACACAAATAAAACACTTTACAAGATTCTGCACAGGAAAAGCTACATTGGCGGCCTTATTACTAAATAGCTATCTCTTCCAGATAACCACCTTATAATAGAAAAGGACAGCTGGTAGAAGGGGTACGCATATAAATAAGAACATAAGAAAAACAAATAACTTAAATATATATACTTAAATACATACATAAATAACTATCAACTTAAAAAAATAGTAAAACGATAATTTATAAGCATAATTTTTAAATACATACAGACATAGTATTATATTAAATACCTAAATTAAATATACAAAACTTATAAATATACAAATAATATAGGAAGTAGTTAGCACTTGAATGGGAACGCGGCTGCTGTGACGTATGTGGCCGGGGCTCTCACGCCCGCCATCTCTCCTACGCCACGGGTAACTCGCGCCGATCGAAGAGAAGGAATTCGCTGATAGTCGCGACGCGCGCTTATAACTTTCCGTCCGACCATCCCACGTGTTTAATATTATTACTTACCTGCAACCCATGTACTGTTTTGTGTTTTATGATAATATACACCATTTACCATCGTGTTTCCACCTATCATTTCCACATCTTGAAAAAAAACCTTGTACATATTAATAAAAATGGAGTCTGTTTGTAATATTGAAATAACCAGTCTTTTCTTCATGCCTATGTATGTATATACGGTACATACGCCATAATAACATTTTTTTTGTCGGTCTGTCTGTTTGTTCTAAAACAGATGGGCCGATTTGGTCGTGGATTTTCCTGGAAGGTAGTTGATGCAACAAGCAAAATAGGCTTCTTTTATATTGAAAATACTTTTTAGTTTAGAAAAATAAAGCAATGTTTAACCACGCGGCGGTGTTTGAATTATTAATTGACGAATCAAAAGTATATGTTACAGATTTTTAGATAGAGAAGATAGTTTACTGTTAATTGAAAAGCTATAGTAACTCACCATCGCATTCGAGAACAATTCATCATACAGGAACATATTAGCATTATTAGGGAATTACTGAAATGTCAGTGTCGGTAAGCGTTCAGGAGGATACCACAACATTTAATTTTGGACTCATGAATTTGGGCTGTGCCTTGACTTGCTATGTCAGTCAGTCATCTTTGAGTTAAATATATTTAGATATATGTGTAGGTACCGAGCGTCGGTGGGGGGTCCGTGGGTTGTGGGGGCGGGGGCCATCAGTAGCCTGGCGGGCCCCTCGCCGCGACCCCACCATGTAGGAGCGCGCGCGGGAACACGCGACACCCTTCCACGTCACCACCACCTCACCTGCACACGTATACAAAGCTTTATTGCACAGCAAAATACATCAAAGGTAAATACAAAAACAGCCCGACGGATCAGCAAGTGAAAGTGGCACGTATGTCGCAGAACCTCGGTCCGTTGGAGCAGACGAGTGCTGGAGGGGAGACCGGGGCTCGGCAAGCGGAGCTTGGGTCCGGGGCACCGACCACTTGCCAAAGGTCGCTGGTGGAGGCTGGATGAGGAAAACGGAGGAGAGGGATATCTGGCGCAGAATGGGGGAGACCTATTTCCAGCACAGGGCTGCGATAGGTTGAATAGAGAGAGAGAGAGAGAGAGAGAGTGAAAATACAAAAACAATACTACTTATTGGGAGAAAGTAAACCTCGCCCTCACAAGAATTAAAAAGTATAGTGTTCAATGGTTTGATCTTGTCAATTCATTCTGGTTGTAACACTAGACTATCGTGCAATAAACCGACATTTAATATAATAATTGTATTATTTCCCACACTACTAATAACTATAATTACGATTTCAAAAACCATATAATAATTGATTCAGCTTGTAATAGATTATTATACTCGTATACACCAAATACCATCCCGTGAAACACGAGTGTTATGCACTTTTGTGTTTCGGGATGGGGGCCCTGTAGCTAGTGAAATTACCAGGTGTAAGAAACCTAAAAGCTGTTGAATCGGGTAACGGATGCAGTGAGGTATTGATGGAGAATAATAACTGTTTATCAGTTGTTGGTTTCCTTCAATGCCGCTCCATCATGGTCAGGCGTATCGCTTACCATCAGGTGAGCGTCCTGACCTTCCTAATCACTAATAACATAAAAAAATCATGCAACCTCTGCACTAAATACCAGCTTAAAAACGATTTTTAATGCCTCGTTACGAATAACTCCAAAGGAGTTAAATGGAGGTGAAAAAGTTAGTATGAAACGTTACCGTTTTCCTAATTCCGTTTTCCGTAACCTAATGTACCCGTGGGCAGCGTCCACAGCGGCTTATCCATATCCAGCCGGAGTATAGCAAACGGCTTCGAGTCCCTGAGGTTGACCTCGTTTATATGCACCCGGGCCACTGGCCCCGGGAACAATAACCTAGGGGACACGTACTCGCCGCGCGCCCCCTCCCCCCCGGACACCGGCGACACGTCCGCCTCCATCTCCTTCTCCCCCTGGTTCATCTCCATCAGCTGGTCACCTAACTTGCTTAGATGGTTTATCACGTTCTGGCGGAACCTTCTCCTGGACATTCCCTTGCTGTGGACTCAGTGTCGGGATCGGTGGGGAATGCAAGAGTGGAAAACAAAGCCGACGCCACTGTCACGTTTGGGTTGCCTTGCGGCTGATCGCCGGAATTATCAACTCCGTCTGCACCAAAAGCGTCTTGTCTAATAACGCCGCCTGCTCCGACACGTCGTCATCTCGAACAAGTCTCTGTCAGACGGTCGGTGTTTCTACTAAAGATAGGTAGACTTCGTCTGTTCGGGTTTCTTGCCGCATCAGCTTTTTGTTGGCGATGGAGAAGTATCTCTGCGTGAGGTTCTTCTGTCGGATCCACTCGTCGTAGCCGTTGTCGTGCTTGTCCGTTTCCTTCGGAGGTTCACACTCTTGCACTTTCTTCTTCTTCTTCTTCTTTTCCTTGGATTTGGATTTATTCTTGGATATTTTGTACTGGTACCGGGAGCCTTTCACTGTTTCTTTATCGATAGAGTACAATTTCAGTTCGGATGGGCTCAGCTCTTTGATGACACCCTCGTTTCACTTGCCTGAAGGCATGAAAGAAGTCATTATATTTTGAGATGTATTAGGAGTGCAGGACCTTTGATAAACAATCACTTACTAACTACATGCACAATCACCAAGAAATATCAACAAACACATGTGCGATCCCCGTTGGAACACATGTGCGATCCCGTTGGAACATGTGCGATCCGTTGGACCATTGCGATCCCGTTGGACACATGCGGTGACTTATTGTTATATTTATGACATACAATTATTTATTAAAATTTGAATTTAAGACCTAGTGGTTCAATGTCTTTACAATTACCAACTACAATCGTCAAGTTTTAATGAATGAATACTTTCCATATGATTTGAAAGAACTTACCTTTTTTCTTCGCAGAGTTCATTCGCTGTTTCTGTAAAAAGAATGATAAGTTTTTTTTACTGCACATAATAAAGTATACAATGTGTATTTAAGTAGAGATAGTTGAAGGAATGGAGGATAACAAAGGTTACTTTTTGACTAAATGTAACCCCCACTTTATTTATTTCTTACAAAGTTGATAATTTAAAGTAAACAAAAAGGAACAATAAGCACAGGTAGGTTATCTCTAAAAAGAGATTTCTTCCAGCAGACCAAATAATATAAAGAAAACTAAATGTTAGGCAATTAGAGCGGAGACGAAAGTAACCATGCACAATATACTCATCATCATCATCATCATCATTACAGCCAATTATGTCCACTGCTGAACGAAGGCCTCCCTAATGATTTCCACGCGGACCGATCCCTTGCAGTTGACATCCATCTGCTACCCGCCACCTTAACCAGATCATCCGTCCATCTGGTTGGGGGTCGGCCTACGCTTCGCTTTCCGTTACGTGGACGCCACTCGAGAACCTTTCCGCCCCATCGGCCATCGGTTCTACGCACTATGTGCCCTGCCCACTGCCACTTCAACTTGCTAATCCTCTGGGCTATGTCGGTCACCCTAGTTCTCCTACGGATATCATCGTTTCGGATTTTATCGCGTAGGGAGACACCTAACATAGCCCTCTCCATAGCACGCTGAGCAACCTTGAGTCTATTCAAGAGGCCCTTAGTGAGCGACCACGTTTCGCTTCCGTATGTCATAACTGGCAACACACACTGGTCAAAGACCTTCGTCTTGAGACACTGAGGTATTTTGGACGAAAAGATCTGCCTTAACTTCCCGAACGCTGCCCATCCTAATTGGATTCGACGAGAAACCTCCTTCTCGAAGTTGGACCTACCCATTTGGACTACCTGTCCCAGGTACACATATTCGTCAACAACTTCGAGGACAGAACTTCCAACTGATATCGGTATAGGTACGACATGGGCATTAGACATGACTTTCGTCTTGTCCATGTTCATTTTAAGACCCACCTGTTGAGAAGCTCCGTCTAGGGTTTCGAGCATAGTGCTTAAATCCTCCATGGATTCTGCCATGACTACTATATCATCGGCAAATCGAAGATGAGTGATGTACTCGCCATTACGTTGATGCCAAGTCCTTTCCAATCGAGCAGCTTAAACATATCTTCCAACGCAACTGTGAACAGTTTCGGAGATATAACGTCTCCCTGTCTCACTCCTCGGTGCAATTGGATAGGTTGTGTAAGCTCTTCATGTACACGGACTGACATAGTAGCGCTCTCGTACAGACATCTCAATACTTCGATATAGCGAAAGTCAATATGGCACCGTTGGAGGGCCTGAAGCACAGCCCAAGTCTCGATCGAATCAAAGGCTTTCTCATAGTCCACAAACGCCAAGCATAATGGCCGGTTATACTCTCTAGTCTTCTGTATAACCTGCCGCAGCGTATGTATGTGGTCTATGGTGCTGAAGCCTTTGCGGAACCCGGCTTGTTCGGGGGCTGGAAATCATCAAACCTACGCGCGAGACGGTTCGTGATGACTCTGGAGAACAACTTGTAAATGTGGCTCAATAGCGTGATGGGTCTATAATTCTTCAGCAAGGTTTTGTCGCCTTTTTTGAAGAAAAGCACCACCACGCCATTGCTCCACGCCTCTGGCGTCGCACCCTCACGGATCACGGAATTAAAGAGCTTCTGAAGGGTCTTAAGCACTGGCGTGCCACCTGCTTTCAAAAGTTCTGCGGTAATTCCGTCTTCTCCGGGGCCTTATTTCGCTTAAGTTGTTTCAGAGCCATCCTAATCTCGCTCAAGGTGACTTCCGGGATATCCTCAGATAAATGTCGGGTTAACTTAGCTCTCGGGTCTTCGGCTAAGCTTGAAGCGGGAATCTGTGTAGCGGTATATAACTCGCTGTAAAACTTCTCAATCTCCCTCAAAATCTCTGGTTTGGATGAGACTACATTTCCACTGTTGGTCTTCAGACTAGTCAGCTGGCTTTGCCCAACAGACATGTTCCTTGCAAACACCTTGGAACCCTGTTCCGTTCGATCGCCTCTTTAATACACTTTGTATTAAAGCGACGAATATCGCGTCGCAAGGAGCTGGATATACGTCTATTAAGCTGCCGGTATTGTGACGCGTCGTCTGAAGACTGCAGTTTCATCTGTCGTCTTGTCGCCATGAGATCGAGAGTCTGTTGAGATAGTTTATTGGGTCTTAATTTGCGTTGTCCCTTGCAAAACTTAGACCCAACTGTTTGCAGAGTTTCCACTAGCCCGCTATTTATATCGTCCACTGTTACGCAGCTCTCTAGGCATTCAAAGCGATTCTGCAGTTCGAGTTGAAAGCTCTCGGGGTTATTGATTTGAAGCACGTTAGGTCGGAGCGTAGACTTCATCAGGCGAGACCTCTCCAGTTGAACATTAATATTTAACGTGCCTCTTACCATACGGTGATCGCTACCGGTTTTCACCCTGGCGATCACAGAGACGTCGTTAAATATATGTCTTCTGGTGGTCATGATGAAGTCATCTCATTTCTGGTGATGAGAGTCAATCACAATATACTAACACTTGAGAATAAAATATATTATATATATTATATCTTATTCTCAAGTTAATGAGCTGATGATGAATCACATATAAAACATACTACATACATACAAATATGTATGTGTATCTAAAAATATAAATTTAACTTAAAAAGAAAATCAGAGGTACACATTCAGTCATTCATAAAGAGTTATCTATAAAAGTAAACCTATCATATGGTTATGACAAGTCCAACATATAGGTTGAAAACCATTTGGTGTAATGATTGAGACGTCGACTGCTACATCATGGGTTCCGGTTCGATTCCGGGTAGTACAAACATTCGTGTGCATAACATGTCTGTTTGTAATGGTCTGTGTGTTTGTATGTATAATATGTATGTATTTACAACTACAGCTTAACATGGGCTAGATGGCGCTGTGTCAGTAAATATTATTTAAATGTGTAGTGACCTGCAGCGTGTTGAGCAGCCTCTGCAGGCGGCGGCGCGGGGCCCGAGCGCGAGGCCCGCGGCGGCGGGCCCGCGCGGGGGCCACCACTAGCGACCGCAGCAGCACTCGCACGCGCGGGGGCCATGCCGCTCGCTACCCGCACATGGGGCACACACACCACTATACAACACTACTCACATACACCCCGGGAGCCGGTCATATACAACTTGTATGGATCGGATACATGAACAATTGAAATGTAGTCTGAGAAACCGTACAACTAAAGGTGAAAATGCCTGATTTGAGTCAACCACAATCAAAGATGTGTCCTTTGAACGTTTGTACGTGAATGAATTGAGCTTTATCGACTTGTTCAATCTGTATTCTACTCATCGAATATTCTCCCGTTAATTTTAATCATGTATCTTATGATTTATAATAACAATGTCTGGAGTTAAAACCGGAAGTGATGACATAATTTTGTATGCGGGCAAATCAAGCATTTCAAGGGGTGTCGACCTTTGATTCTATTGTTTTTCAGACTATATTAAAAAATCGTTCATCTTTCTGATCAATAGGAGTTATAACGGCCGGCTCTCGGACTAATACTGCCCTGCACTAAGCTAAAACTAAGCTAAGTGACGACCACAATTTTTTGGTATAAAATTGAAGCTGAAGCGTCGTGGCTCAACGATGTTGACGTTTGCCTTCCCATCGAAAGGGAGCAAGTCAAACAATATGATATAATCGTGCACAATATTAATTACTTATTTTTTATTATTAGGTATTATTAATACATAATTTATTGCACTTTCACAAAAAAAGACATATTTTAATATACAGACGAACTAAAAAGTGTGGTCGTCAGTGAACAGCGTTTTAGCTAGAGAACGGCAACATAGTATTGCTACATAATATACTTAGGCATACAATATACTCAGTAGATTGACAACCTCACGTAAGTGTCCGGAAGAACTGCCCACCGCGTCGCATCGGGCAGAATTTTCATTCATAATTACCTCGTTCGCTTCATAGATGACATATTAGTGTGGTCGTGCTTTTGATTGTGTACCCTTTCAATGTTACGTGAAGGGCAAAACTCTATTAAAATAGTCATAAATAACAATAGGTAAACGTATGTGTCGCGGCTCGGGACATTTTTTGGTTGATATTTCTTCTATAATAAGAAAAATTTTGGGTGCGCTCGATTTAGACTCTTGTGGCTTAGCGATGGTTCATCTTATGTGATGTCCGCAGGAACAATAGATTGGCTAAGCAAGCCAGAACAGATGTGCAGCAGGATTCAATCGCTGACGGCTGTACACAACGCTGTTCCCATAGCTAGCTTTTCGGCTTCTATGGTTTATATGTTGCTATCAATACGCAATCAATAATGTATAATAAGTGAAGGATAAAAAACAGGTGACAACCTGCTGAACCCCGCCCTCCCCTGCAGCATAATTTTGGGTTGTAATCACGATGTCACTGCTAAACAAAGGCTCTAAAGATTTTCACGTGCCCGATTTCTAGCAGAAGACATCACATATCTTATTCACCACCTTTCAAGTCAACAACTTTTGTATCCTACCAAAGGCAACAGTTGTACCTTTTCTGGAATACTGAAAAATGTAGTACTTACCATAAAAAGCAATATAACAAGTGGTAGTAAACATATATTATATCCGACGCTCTTGCGGTAAAGGGAAACATCGCGAGAAACCTGCGCACGCCTGCGAAGAAGATTCAAAGGCGTGCGTTATCCGCACTGGCCCGCGTGGACGACTAAGGCTGTACCCCGCGTACGGTAGGCTCATGCCCCCCGGTGTATAGGTGCGTCACCTGTGGTAGTCGATGTGGTGTATGGTGCGTCACCTGTGGTAGTCGATGTGGTGTATGGTGCGTCACCTGTGGTAGTCGATGTGGTGTATGGTGCGTCACCTGTGTAGTCGATGTGGTGTATGGTGCGTCACCTGTGGTAGTCGATGTGGTGTATGGTGCGTCACCTGTGGTAGTCGATGTGGTGTATGGTGCGTCACCTGTGGTAGTCGATGTGGTGTATGGTGCGTCACCTGTGGTAGTCGATGTGGTGTATGGTGCGTCACCTGTGGTAGTCGATGTGGTGTATGGTGCGTCACCTGTGGTAGTCGATGTGGTGTATGGTGCGTCACCTGTGGTAGTCGATGTGGTGTATGGGCACCTGTGGTAGTCGATGTGGTGTATGGTGCGTCACCTGTGGTAGTCGATGTGGTGTATGGTGCGTCACCTGTGGTAGTCGATGTGGTGTATGTGCGTCACTGTGGTAGTGATGGGTGTATGGGCGTCACCTGTGGTAGTCGATGTGGTGTATGGTGCGTCGTGTCCGCGCGGCGAGGCGCTGGCGCGCGTCGTTGAGGACTCGGTGCCGCCGCGCCGGACAGCAGTACCCCCGCCCGCCCACACCCACACCCCCCACTCCCACCCTAACACATACACATACACACAACAACGTTACCTCCAACACATGGCACACACTACACTACCTCCAACACATTAATTTTATTTATTTATATAGGTCCATTATTACACCATTATAGTAGGAGAGCAAAAGCGGAGACTTTTAAAGTTACTCGAGCGTGTCAGAAAATAATGTAGGGAGAATCCTTGCATCATGTACCCTTACCACATATGAACCCTCAATATGGTGGGGTACGTTGAGGGGAACCCATCAGATTAGTAAAAAAAAACGATTCAGAGAAAGTAAGTTAATTAATTACATAGAGAAAAGTGTATATTTCAATAATCTGACGATTTGAGTGTGACTTCGTGAAATAAACGAGTCACAAAGTTGTAAAATACTCGAGCGTGATTATTTTTTTTATTTTGAAGATAATACTGTCAGAATTGACAAAACTAATAATTTGACAGTTTATATGGGGTAATAATAATTAATTTGTAGAAAAAAGGTTATGCGTACAGCGGCAGAGAGCTGTGATTTCCCCACTCCGCGCCTTACTTTCTTTCTCACTCATTCTTTATCTGTCACTCTCTCGCACCGTCCCAACACTAACGTCTTCCGCCATGTTGTCATCTCAGCTGGTCACAATTAGAGATGGGTGTTTTCGTTAAATTTTGTCATCAATACGCATCGTTATTAAGTTAATCGCATCCGATGCCGACATCGTTATTTCTGGCATCGTTACGATAGTATTATTCGTATGAATAACGAAATTAAGCTGTCGGTTGAATAAGTTACTTGGTTTTTTTAGTGATAATGTTATATTGAGTACTTGTTTAACGTTATGATTTCTACTCTAATTTATAGAGTTAGGATAAAAGTGTAGGTTAAAAAAACATAATATGTCTTGTTACTTAAATACACCTTATAATAATTAATAGATAAAATAAATAAATAAACTTGAAAGTTCGTCAGAGAATATCTGTTCACATCTATATTGCATTTAGTGCGGTATATTTTAGCCACGTCGGGTATATTTTGAATGACGAAGCCACCATCTCATACTGGACACCATTCATCTTTTCATTATCCGTGAAGAAAAAACAGCAAAAATTTGCCATATGCCATTTGAGACAGACCATATCCCTCCATATAATTATCAGAGTATGATTCAGGAGGACAATAACATCAAATTGATCCCCCTGCAAAATATCTGACGCGCTGGAGTATTCCAAGGTCACCATTTTTTTTACATATTAGAATATTAATTATGATTTAACACCACGTCCAAATCGTCAGTCATTTTAATAGTACACTTTTAGGGTTTACTTAACACTCACTTTGAATATCTGACACGCTCGAATAGCTTTTTTATTTTATTTTTCAACCACTCGTTCCGGCACCCCCCCCCCCCCTTCAATTGATTGTCAGATTAATATCTAATAGTTATTAGTAATATAAAGCGCATATGTAGTACAAATGACTAACGCGCTCAAGTATTTTTATATAAAACATCGTGAGGAAACCTTCATGCACGCCTGGGAAGAAATTCAAAGGTTGTGGTGAAGTCGTCCAATCCGCACTGGGCCCGCGCGTGGACGACTAAGGCCTAATCACCCTACACGGGTAGGCTCGTGCCCCCCGGTGGGGACGTTTAATGAGCTGATGATGATGAATAATGATAAGACATTTCGTGTCGTTCTTCGATTTCTACTTAAGTTGTCAGATATATCCAGAATATTACTGAAAGCATTAAATAGTTTGCATATCCTCGGACCAGGGGAATGCTTGACCAGCTGTTGTTTTTCTGAGAGGAAGTGCAAAAAGTTTTTTTATATTTTGGCGAGGGTACCGAAAGGGAATTCAAAACTGCTTTTGACCCAATAACTGAGTATATCAATTTTATTACTGAGCAACTTGAAGAAAAAAATTATAGCATTGTTACTAACAAAGAAATAACTAATCTTTTGCCCCACGCGCGGAGCACTAACATACTATTATAATAATTAATTTACAAAAGAAACTTTAACTAAAAATAATACGGACCATTAGTCTGTAGATATCATTATACTAAATAAATAAAAAAACAACAAAAAATACTTGTTTCTTGAAATAAAATAAATAATAAAATCACAAGTTAAATCACCGACACCACACACCGTCAGATGTAGCAAAATTGATGCTAGATGGCGCTGTGTGACTGCCATTGCATAATTATTTGCATATTTCGATCGATTGTATGAATGTCAGTAGATTTATATTTATTCTTATTTACCATAAATAACAACTTACCCTCGAGTCCCATAGCAGCCATTCAAGCTCTACTGCGGACGGCATGAGATCTGACAAATATAAAAACATTAGTTAACAATGATCAAACTTATATAATAAAGGCCAAAGTTTCCGAGTGTGTATGTTTGTTACTTTATTTACTAGGCGGTAGACTCGGTACTGAGTCGTCTAAGTATGTACCACCGCAGTGCCAGATATGGTCACGGGAAATACGAGTGTGTGTTTCGGGATGAGGGCGCTGTAGCTAGTCACATTACCAGGTATAAGACACCTAACACCCGTCGTGTCGGGTGACGGGCTATAATTACTACATTAGTTTCCTTAAATACTGCATGTGTCAAGACCGACACTTCAAAGTCGACGTCAACAGACATTTATTCAAATTAAACTTACAAAAAGCTTTGTGTATTTTTGACGTTACTTACGAACAATACAATACAACAACTTATAATTAAATATATTTATAATACCAAAGCACAAAAATGATTTTTGATATTTGAAGAACAGTTGTTTGATCAGTTGGCTAAATGACATTAAGAAATATAATAACTTTGGTATGGAGTCATCCCGGATTAACATATAGGCTACAAGAAGTAACAATATTTCACGTTAACATTTCCATTATTTTAGAATCATCTGACACAACACCTCAGTGACACAACACCTCAGTGACACAACACCTCAGTGACATAACAGCTACCACATTAACTCTATTTGAAAATGAAAATAAAAATGAGAAGTGTTTATTCAGTTTAGGTTCGTACAGAACACTTATGAATGTCAAATGAAGCTACCGCTGGTTCGGACGGTTGTAATCCACTAAGATGAATCCAGCAAGAAAACTCAGTAGTTACTCTTTTCAAAAAAAATGTGTTTAGTACAGAATCTTATCATTTGTTATTAAAATAATTATATAAAGCAAATTATATTCACAATTTAAGAAAGAGTTTAATATATAACATGTATATACTTATAATTATAAAAATAAGTGTTTTCGAGTATGGCACATATACGAACCATCATCATAGACGGCGTCTTTAGGCAGCGTCGGTGCAGGCTTTGTCTGGAACAACATACATATAATATTATATAAAACGAGTGGGCGAGTCCGGCTGCATGAACCGGAGGTCGTGGGTTCCAATCCCGAGGAAACGGCACTTTGTGCCATTTTCCCAGTTCGGTTTCCTAACCGCACTGGGAAAATCTTGGGAAATAAGGTAAGGATCGAACAGAAAAGTGATTTCGTGCTTTGGAGGGCACGTTAAGCCACCTGCCCCCGCTACAACGTCATTAGTGCTTCACACCCACTGTCAACGCTACTGTATACGTGACCTAATAGCAACATTCCAGCAATGAATGATCGCGCGTCGCGGTTCCTCAGATCATCATCAGCTCATTCAACGTCCCCACCGAGGGGCACGAGCCTATCCGTATACGGTGTATAGGCCTTAGTCGTACACGCGGACCCAGTGCGGGTTGAACGACTTCACACACAAGCTTTGAATCTCTTCGCAGGCGTGCGCAGGTTTCCTCACGATGTTTTCCTTCACCGTAAGAACGTCGGATAACGTACATATAATATCGAAAATTCGAAAACACATTGGTACGTGGCGGGATATGAACCTGAGCCCTTTCGGTAGGAGGGCTACAGTCCACACCGTTGAGCCACCGACGCTCAAGCAAAGAATGATCGCGCGTCACGGTTCCTCAGATAACCTTTGTAAACCCATCGCTCGGCCATTACTCCTTCGGGCAGCGTCTAGCTTACATCAAATTGTAAAACTATTTTATTTCAATACACAAGTCAGAAGTTACTCGAGTTATTATTTAACAATAAATTCCATCTGAAGGCGTGAACACCCACTAATCTGCATTGGGCCCAATCTCTCCATAACTATGCTGTGCGGTAAGGCCTGTGCCCCACAGTGAGCCGTTAGGCTTATGATGATGACGATAAAAACTTCTTCTTAATCAAAACATACGGTCGAATTAAGCCCTCATTATTAAAAAAAAAGAAACAGAAAATTAATAATTAGGTGCAGAATGTCGTAAGTTATGATATGAGTGTACATACATTTGGACCATACATATTGAATGTATATATGTATTACCTGCGGCGGGGCGGACGCCGACGCTTCCGGCGCGTACCTGAACATAAATTACAATATATAATAAATACTATTCGAAGAAACACATAATAATAATTTAATTAATTAACAATATAAAAATCAAGTTGACATGAAATTGAACTATAATTAAAACACAATAATTAATATTAAGATACTTCATCAGCACATTAAACGTCCCCACCGAGCCCCGCCTACCCGTATACCGTGATTAAACATTAGTCGTCCACGCGGGCCCAGTGCGGATTGGACGACTTCACACACAACCTTCGAATCTCTTCGCAGGCGTGCATGAAGGTTTCCTCACGATGTTTTCCTTCACCGTAAGAGCGTCAGATAACGTACATATCTTTTCGAACATTCGAAAACACATTGGTACGTGTCGGGGTTTGAACCTCAGCCCTCTCGGTAGGAAGGCGACAGTCCACACCATTGAGCCACCGACGCAATATTAAGATACACCACAATTAAATTAAACTGACATTAAATTAAATTGATAAAATTAGTAGTATGTATTAAATACAGTAAGATTATACAATAGTATGAAATACATAGAGTGTTAAATGCCTCCTCTCTCCTCAGTTGCTGTGCCCACAGGGTCCATAATGTATTGTCACCTTCTAAACATTGTGGAAAAGCAATAAAAGATTGATTGAAATTAATGGTTTGTATGAACTAGGTGGTGGAGTCGGTAGTGAGTGGTGTAGGCGCCTAGGCCACTCCGCCACTCAGCGCCGTGCCAGATATCGTCCCGGGAAATACCAGTTTAGCTTCTATGTGTAAACTACTGCTCCAGATTATAATACTGTTCAGCCTCACTATGTCCTAGATAAAGTCACTGCACAATCTCAGAAGGTTGTATGTAAGACTCGGAAGTGAAAGTTAAACAAATAAAATACATTGTTAAAAGTACGCGATACACCCAGTACGCGGACGGGACGCAACTGGTTAATGAAATGGAGTTTTGTTTCGGAAGGGAACAGGGGACATTTTGCGAAGGAATATAGGGTATGAGAGACAAAAAAACAATATTTTTTTAATTAAGTTTCATTGTAAATAAATATAAAGTTTTTTTTGTAACATTCAACATATTGTGAAGCTTTATTAAAAAAATTTAACTATTTTGTCAGCGTCATATTTGGATTGGCCTACTTTGTGGAGGTACTATGTGGTAACAAATTAGGTAATTGACGACCCATTTGGTGTGATGGTTGAGGCTCTTACACCAAGGGTTCCGGGTTCGATCCCCTTGCAGTACAAACATTTCTGTGCATGAACATGTCTTGGTCTGGGTGTTTACAAAATCAAAGTATGTTTATCGGCTGTTTAATACCCATACTACAAGTTTTAAGCATAACTGAAGCTAGACTGTGCTATGTGAATCTTAGTAGATATTTCTCTTCAAGCTACCGCAGTCCACGGCTGGACATAGGTATCCCACATTTTACGCAAGATATCCCGCTCCTCCGCTTTCCTCATCCAGCCTCCAGCAGCGACCTTGCGCAAGTGGTCGGTCCCCCGGTCCGGAGGGCGTCCTACGCTAAGCGGATATGTATTATGTATAGTTGTGTGCGTGTACTGTACCTCTGTATAATATTGAAAGGCAGCCTGACGAGTGCGACGCGGACGTCCCGGCACAGCCGCCTCAGACCTCGCGAACACCTGGACAGCGAGTCGCTCCTGCCGATTACATACACAATACCAACAATGGAAAAAGTATAGATTCGTGACATGCTCATAATACAACCGAAAAGTGTTCCGAATGCAGCGACACCACACATACACATATTTCGAATGAGCGTACATTTACCTAAACAAGGAGCCTACAACTGTATTCTCTTTGGCGGTTCGTTTTTGGGGCACGGATGGCGTACCTAACTTTATATATACAGGATATCGTTGCAAAACACACATTTATTGACCAAACAAATATACACATAAACAGAATTTTTGTATGTAATTTATAAAATACTAATGAATAAGAATCCTTTATTAAATATTATTAATATAATTTGTATACTCACGTTAATTGGTCCCCTGAGCCGCTGCGCCGTCGCGAGCGCGATTTTCGACGTCTGCGTCGTCTATAATAAACATACATTTATTTCTTCAATTTCTTTACACACACACAAACAATCACACACAGACGCACAAACACACACGTACGTACACACACAAAAACAGAGTTTCCACGGGTGGAGATATCATACGATACGGTTCATCTTTGTTTGCACACGAGAGACCACTTAAGTTTTTGGTAAAATTAATAACTATTGCAAGTAAAGGTAAGCGAATGTAGCGTATATGTTACCTGTGGCGTGAGGACGGTATCGGTTTGCCGACCTCGTAGTCGGGGTCCGAGTCGGAGTCGGGATCAGAGGCGAAGTCCTCGCTGGGATCCGAACCCCGCGCCTCCTCTTCCACCAGCAATTCGGCTAGGCCCTCTTCCTTTGCTCTGGACACACATAGTTATATCAACTACACGCTTACACTAAAACATTTCTATACGTATGTCACCTGCACTGGGCGATTTAATAATGATCTATAGTATCGAATAATTATCCAAAGAGCGTTCATCAAGAACAACTTGACAAGAGATTATATTCAGAGGTCGTGGGTTCTAATCCAGGTGGGAGCTCGCATAGTAAAAATCACTTTGCGGTTTTGATTACGACATTGCAGGCTGCATCACCTTATCGTTGTCGAAAAGAGACATTAATCATAAATAATAAATAAATAAATATCGACTGACATTCACACAGCGCCATCTAGCCCCAAGTTAAGCGTGAAGCAGGCTTTATCCGTTGTTTAGTACTCATAATATAGGATTATGAGTACTAAACAACGGATAAACATATCCTTTTTTGTAAATACATACATATTATACATAGAAAACACCCAGACCATTACAAACATACATGTTCATGCACACAAATGTTTGTTCTGCCCGGGGATCGAACCAGGAACCCTTGGTGTAGCAGCCGACGTCTCGACCATTATACCAGATGGGTCGTCAAGAGTACAAGTTAAAAAACAATACAATAAATAACTATAATAATAAAATGATTTGTAATGTGTGTTACCCAACATCCCAGGAGTGTTCGGCGGCCGGGGCCGCGTCGACGTTGAGTTTCGGCGTCAACGTCAGTACTCCTGGAAAACAGAAAGAGCTATACTTAAAGCAGACACCTTAAGTCACGTGCAATTAAAACTTAAAGTATGGGTTTTAAAATGCTGTATAAAATACGAATAGAAATAGAATCCTGATTCCTGCCCCTTGAACACGTTATTTTTCGACATTTTTACCTCATCTAGTACTTGTTGGAACAATTATTTATTTTTATTCAGACAGAAATACTGGGCGGTAGACTCGATACTGAGTCGTCTAGGTAGGCACCACCGCAGTGCCAGATATCATCCCGGGAAACAGGAGTGCTAAGCACTTTTGTTTCGGGATGAGGGCACTGTACCTAGTGAGATATTGTCTCAGGTGTCGGGCGCAATACGGCATAGGAGGAAATTAAATGTCTATCCGTTGTTGGTCTCCTTTAATGCCGCTCTGCCATGGTCAGGCGTATCATCAGGTGAGCGTGTTGACCGTCCTATTCACTTCATAACTTAAAAAAATCCATCCATTATCATATTAAAGGATTCACTATCTATGAAATATTAATAAATGAAAAATCCTAACATCACTCACCATTTTCAACTTTAATCGTAAACGCTTCGCCCGCGTCGGGCTCCTCCGCTTGCAGACTAGACTTTAGCTCGACCGGTTCGAAATCTTCCAAATTTTCTAAATTTCTCTCATCTAACCTATCAGTTATAACATTAAATCCACTTCCTTCCGACATTTCCACTTTCCCTAACACTTTTGTATTTAATTCACTTTTCGCTTTTGAGAAATTACTAACACCATTCAAGTCTAAACCTATATCTCTAAGAGAAAACACTTCTTTAACGTGTACATTGTCTAAACCGTCACCACTAGTGACTGTAACATCTACTGAGTCATCGCTTAAAGTCCTAATCGTAGCTTTATTACTATCACATGAATTGTTGTCATCTATGACTCCTTCATCATCATATCGCGTAGTCTTTCAATAATGTTGTCAACTATGACTACTTTATCATCATCGCGTAGTGTTTCACTATTGTGGTCATCTATGACTACTTCATCATCATCATCATGATCGCGTAGTGTAGTAATGTTGTCGTCGCCGCACTCCGGCTCCGAGTCGCTGTCGAATATGATGTTGGCTTGCACTTTGGTGGGGTCGATGGTATGCAGCGCGGCGATGGCGGCGTCCGCCTCGGCCTCGGGGCTCGCCAGCCACGACAGCGTCCGCTCGTACTCCTCCACCTGGACGGGATCATGGACACATTATTTAAATCAATCATCGAGACATAATAATTCGGTATTCTCCACCATCCGCAATAAAATACCAAACCTTTTATAAAAGCGCACCTTATTTTATATGTCGTTTCATTGATCACTTTTGTTTATTTGCAATATTGTATTATTAAATACACTGAAACCAATAAATAGTAGGTCAATTGATGATAGTGAATAATCTCATACAATATATATGGAAACGTTCCTTTTTGACAGTTCATAAAAAGTGCGTCAACGATTAGTGGTGTCAAATACTGACTTAGTCCTTGACATTTTATTGGAAAACGATGACGGTATTTTGAAATAGAATACCAAACATAAATGTACTTTTGAGACCAACTCATGATGGAATTGGCGTTTCAATTAAAATAAAATATACATAAATAAAAATTATGTTATATAAAACACTGTTACATAAATTAGTGAAACCCAGACTCTTGTAATAGGTTAAACCTGTGTTACAGAAGCCAGTGCCCACTCACTCTGCGCAGTATCACAATATATTTTATGATAATAATAAATAAATAAATATCCACTGACATTCACACAGCGCCATCTTACCACAAGTTAAATGTGAAGCCTGTATTATGGGTATTAAACAACGGATAAACATACTTATACACATTTTTGTTTTGTATATACATACATATTATACATAGAAAACACCCAGACCATTACAAACAGACATGTTCATGCACACACATGTTTGTACTACTCGGGGATCGAACCAGGAACCCAACCGATGTCTCAACCGCTTCACCAAATGGGTCGTCCATAATAATTTACAACAATTCAAATTATGTATAAACATATAGCTAAGACTATACAGGACAAATATTTCATTATACATTACTTCTTAGTTGAGTATCCAGTTTTTTTTTGAATTGACGTTAATATATAACCGACTCGTTTATATGTGTGTTTATGTTGTACATATGAATGTGTGTTTGTGTGTAATTAGTAGAATAAGGGTCGTGGTGTATAACCATGGCGTACCTGAGTCTGCACATCAATATTGTTGAGCGTGGCGAAGTTTCTCAGCTCGTCGAGGTCCCTTCGCAACCTGGCGGCCGTCCGCTGCCTCCGGGGGTCCGGGGGGGCCGGAAGCGCGGGGGCCACGGGGGCACGGTGGGTGCGGGGGGCACGGGGGTGCGGGGGGCACGCCTGTCTCCGTGTGCCGCGGCCGGACGGCCTGCTCTGGAGACATACTATACGTGGAGTACATTTCATCAACAACGGCTCATATAGGGCTCGAGCCTACCTGTACGCGGGTGTATAGGCCTTTATCGTCCACGCGGGCCCAGTGCGGTGCGGCCGACTTCATGCACAACCTTTGCATTCGCAAATGTTGGTTAAAGGACATAAGGTTTCTACTTTAAATAAATTTAAATACAAACATCCACACCCAATTTTGGGAATTTGGGGGTTTAGAATTGGACAAGAAAGCCGCAAAATACCTTACCTTCGATCGGTACCGGCTCCACACACGGCGTGTTATTTATCTCCTCTTCCTGGCATGAAAAATAAAAGGAAATTTGTCTTATATAGCGTCTAAGGTAAAGAAAAAAACTGTTAAGTCTACATAAAATCTTATCCTAATGTTCCGATTGCTACATAAAGACTCTGTTGTATTTATATAGTAGTCATAATCATATTCAGTGAAAAAAACCGCACAATTACACACAGTTTAGTATGATACATTTGTGTGAAGGAATTCTTATGTATGGAGAGTTGTAACAAAACCATGAATATATGGGTTTCTAATTTACAATATGACATTTATATAACAGTTTACGTATATATATTAAGGATACTAATTTATTACAATGAATAATCTAAACAGCTATGAAACGGAGGAAACAACGGGCCAAACCAATGAAGCGCTTTTTTTAAGCATCAAAATTCATATTTTTACTTTAGTATTTTTATGTTTTTTTTGTATATTTTGGACGTTCATAAGTGCCTGTATTTGCAGTTGTGTTCATAAGTGCATGTATTTGGACTTTGAATACAAGTGTGTGTAGTGGCATACCGTGAGGAGGAACACGTGTCCGGTGTCGACGAGCCAGCTCCAGGCGGGCAGCGGCCGCGTCACCAACGTCGGGAACCTGACGCACACAACTCATGCTTCATTATATACAGTTCTGGAGGGTGCAGGTTCTAATCCCGCCATGTACCAATGTTTTCGAAATTATATGTAAATTTATTCGACACTATCCCCTAGTTAAGCGTAAAGTCTGTATTATGGGTACTAAACAACGGATAAGCATACATATATATATACATCATTACAAACAGACATTTCATGGCACACAAATGTTTGTACTGCCCGATCGAAC
>PQWD01008043.1:0-16426 GCA_019425675.1 Leucinodes orbonalis
ACACTAAGTGCAAGACCACACATCTTTATCCGATAAATATTTTTAACTCTGTTTAACTTTTAGTGGAAACTTTATTGATTATGTAATTGTAATATGTTATTGTCCTGTTTATGTATAATGATATTGTTTGTTTCCCAAATATAAATAATAAATAAAATAAATATTCGTCTATTTTATGTATCCTTTTTTCCTGAGGTTTTTTTAATCTTTAATTTAAACTGGTGAAAAGGCAATTCGACAAGATTTGTGGTATTTTATTAAAGAATGTTATGCTCTTCCAACAAATGATTTCCCTACTTTACTTAGTCTAAGATTTGGGACAGCAAGTTTGTTTTTGTTCCTAGTATTAAAGTTATGTACGTCACAATTTTTTTCAAACAAATGAAGATTTTTGTGGACATAAACTAGATTATGGTAAATGTATTGAGACGCTACTGTTAAAATATAGATTTTTTTAAATACTTCCCGAAGTGAATCACGTGGTCTAAGGTGTAATGGCTCGGATGGCTCTTTTTTGAAGTACAAATATAGTGTTAATATCAGCAGCTGAGCCCCACAACAGAAGACCATATGACATTATACTATGAAAATAACTAAAATAAACCAATCTTGCTGTATCAATATCTGTTAAGAGCCTTATTTTCCTAACTGCATACGCTGCTGAGCTAAGTCTACCTGCCAAAGCTTCAATATGAGGTCCCCACTGGAGTTTTGAATCTATAGTAATTCCTAGAAATACTGTACTATCAACAATTTTTAAGCATTCGTCATTCAAATTAATACTGGTGATGACCTGCCTCACATTAGGTAATGAGAATTTTATACAATTAGTTTTTTTAGTGTTAAGCAATAAATTATTAACTGTAAACCAATGCATAAGTGTTCTTTAAGGACCTAAACTGGATGAAGACTTTTGATTTTAACTACGCTACTAACTTGTGAGTATGTGCTGAGTTGTGCAGCGTTCACCACCATGGCTCTGCCGACTGTGGGCGTCGCGCCTCGCCATAACTTCAGTACGCCTTCCTCTTTCACGATCCTAAAAACATATTAGACAATCCTATCAAACAGGTTTAGAGTCGTCTAGGTACGTCTCATTTATCATCAGCTCACATGTCCATCGAGGGGCACGAGCCTATCCGTAAAGGGTGTATAGGCCTTAGTCGTCCACGCGGGCCCAGTGCGGATTGGCTTCACGCACAACCTTTGAATCACATCGCAGGCGTGCGCAGGTTTCCTCACAATGTTTTCCTTCAACGTAAGAACGTCGGATAACGTACATGTCATATCGAAAATTCAAAAACCCATTGATACATGTCGGGATTAGAACCTGCGCCCTCCCGGTCGAAAGGCAACTGTCCACACCATTGAGCCACCGACGCTCTACGTCTAGTTGCCATTAAATATGTATTAGCAGACAAGGTGACAAACATACATTCAACAGTTAAAAATGACAGGGGTAACAATAAGTTCTATACAGTAAAAGTAGTTATATATATATATTATTTAAAAAAACATCTATGCAGTGCATAGATGTTTTTTGTTGCATCAAAGTAATCAGTCTATAAGGAAACTGTGATATAGATAGAGAGACAGAAATATTAAAATAAAGGGTCAAACATTTTTTTCTGTTATTTAATACTTAGAATACGTAGAATCATTTCATTTAATACAAAAAAATATATTGTTTTGCTGATTCAAAAGTTTCTGTAAATATATATTTAGAGAGAGCATTTTTGAAATTTGAATTCTTGTACTTATGACGCGATCCTACTTATCTTGATCGTTCGAAATTTCGAAGTTTATGTTTCATATTAAATAACACTAAAATTACGAACATCTCAACAAATCATTAGCTATTTATCTGCGCCTATTTTCGGCAACCTTTTGCACTTTGATCTTTTTCGGTGCATTTCGTGTTCAGATAAAAACGTTTTTATCTGATCCTAGTGGTTAAAGTTCATACGGAATTTGAAGGTTACAGGTTTGGTTGCGTAACATCATGCATGTAAATTACGCAACGTAGAATTGTTTTGAAACAGGCCAAACCACTGAAGCGCTTTTTTTTCAAAGCATCAAAACTCATTTTTTTAGTTTAGTATTTTAATCGTTTTTTTATTATATTTTTTGACGTTCATAAGTGCTTTTTGTAAGCATAATTTGAAATAAATGTTTTTGACTTTGACTTTGAAACTAAAAACAATAATAACCAATGCATAGAAGCACAAAAGCTGGTGACAGCGTTATCCGCAGCTGTCATAAAAACCTGCTCAAACAGCTACATGGACAAGCTGGATACGACCTAAATTGAGATAGATCGCCTTTTGAATTATTGTAGGATGTCAAATGTACGCCATAAGATGATTCCAGGTTATAAAATTATCCGTTTTGAGTGTCTGCTTAGTAAATGCCAAATAAGTTTCTCCCGAATGAAGATGATGCGTTCCGCTGATATGCATAACAATCAGTGTTGCCACCATAGCCCTTTTGTGGCTAGATTTGCACTTTTTAGTGAATACGATTTATAACCTGAAAAGTGCAATCTAGCTCTTTTTCCTTCTAGAAAATATTTCCAAATTATGAAGTTTTCGACATGCTAAGAAGTACTTTTGCTATTTCATGAGTCATGATGACGTTTTAATACACGCTTAAAAAAACGGCTTCTTGACATTATTTATTTCAGCATTTTTAGAACAGAAAATCATTTGATGCTCAATCTAGCCGTTTTTTAACTTCTCAAAAAGCCCTTTTTCTAAAACTAAAGTGGCAACACTGATAACAATATTATGACATTAAAAATTCTCGTTAAATGTAGACCAACATACCTGATCAATGCATCGGCGACGTTCTTGTAATTCCTCCGCTGCTCCATGGGCAGCCTGCCGTCGGCCGTCATCCGAATGAGGGCCACCTCGGCGGGGGTGCCAACGAACGCACCTATGGACCCCGCCGCCACGCCCAGCAGGGTTTTGGTGCCGAAACTCGGAGCAGCACCGGCGTTCCGCCTGTGAAAGAGTATGGACTTAGTGACCAGTTTTTTTTTTTATAAAATGGAGCCAGCCGTGCTCGAGGTTTCAGTCCTGTGATAAAACCAGGAATTATTTTATGTCACATATAAACCAAAGTTATCGATATATTATTGAAGTGGTAATGGGCTGGTCATGTATGTCACAGAACCGATGGCCTTCGGAGCAGTTCTGGAGTGGAGACCGCGTCCTGGTAATCATAGAAGAGGGCGTCCTATACCATCCAGCCCTATTAACCGACGACATGCGAAAGGTTGCTGGTAAAGGTTGTATGAGAAAACTGAAGGATGTCTGGCGCTAAATAGGAGATCCGAGGAGCACGAGCCTACCCGCATAGGGGTGATAAGGCCTTAGTCGTCCACGCGGGTCCAGTGCGGATTAGCCGCTTTCACACACAACCTTTGAATCTCTTGCGAAGAGAGGCGTGCGCAGGTTTCCTCACGATGTTTTCCTTCAACGTAAGAGCGTCGGATAACGTTCATATAATTTCGAATAAAACACATTGGCACGTGGTGGGATTTGAAGCTGCGCCCTCCCAATCGGGAGGGCGCAGGTTCATTGAGCCACCGACGCTCTGACGACTGAGCAAAATAGGAGGTTTTCGTATCTATCTTCTATTTTGCTCAGTTGCTTAGAAGTACGCGCTAACTAATTGAGCGGGGACCGTAAAACCTATTAATATGTCAAAACAGTAAGTGCTATGGTTAGATCTTTAGAGCTTCAAACATACATTTAGGTCCTAATCAGACTAGGTAGGTATTGAACTAAATATGCAACGAGCAGAACTACTCCAATTGAACAAATTAAACAGGAAACTGACACTCATTTGTTTTATTGTTGCATTAGAATGCAGCCGCAATACATACAGAATAAGATAGTGTTACGTGCTTGTCTTTCGTGAAGTTACTGCATCACCATTTGGTGTTGAGACGTCGACTACAACAACAAGGGATCCGGTTTTGATCCCCGGTCAGTACAAACATTTGTGTGCATGACCATGTCTGTTTGTATTGTTCTGGGTGTTTTCTTCGAGCATGTATAATTTGTATATATTTACAAAAAAGTATATGAGTATGCTTATGCGTTGTTTTCTATCCATATAACAGGCAAATTCTTAGTTTTGGGCTAGATGGCGCTGTGTGAATGTCGGTGGATATTTATTATTTATAGCGAAAAAAATTGGTATTGATGACGTACCAAAAAAGATTATATACCTACGGGTTTCTCAGGTAAAGTATGATACTTATACCATTATTATAAACTGCGGTCAGCGTCATACGATAACAAAGTCTACAAATACCATTAGCAAACAATAGGATGTTATCGCATGACGAGGTCAGGAGTCGACTACTTTGCGCCTGCAACGGTGCATCGACATTAAGCATTGGATTACAATCGTCTTATATTTTCTAAACCTTTAGGTATTACACGAAACGATCCCAATTAATGCAAACAGTTGTATTTTTAAATGGTTATATTGTATAACTCTTTCGTCTCGGAAACTATATAACAATATATAATAATTATACTAGGTGGTAGACTCGGTACTGAGTCGTCTAGGTAGGTACCACCACAGTGCCAGATATCGTCCCGTGAACAGGAGTGTTATGCACTTTTGTGTTTCGGGATGAGGGCACTGTAGCTAGTGAAATTACCGGGTATAAGAGACCTAACATCTGTTGTCTCGGGTGACGGGCGCATTGCGGCATTGATGGAGGATAATATCTGTCTATCAGTTGTTGGTCTCCTTTAATGCCGCTCTGTCATGGTCTGGCGTATCACTTACCATCAGGTGAGCGTCCAGATCGTCTTGTACACTTATAACAAAAAAAAAGTATAATCATAGACCAAACCGCGTCTTAAACTCGATGCACCGTCAAGAAACCGTACCCAATACCACGTTTTTGCCTAAAATAATATCGCCATTTTACTTTTGGGTGTTGCATGATCGGAAAGATTCACATTTATAAATAGATTCGACCCGCTTATTATCGAACTCCGAGCGACTTATCGATCAAACACGCATAACTACGCTCCGGGTTCCAGAAAGATTATATATTATTTAACCAGTAAGAATAAGCATTTTTATTTCTATGTATAGTCAATGATGTAAAAAGTATAGATTCGCGACATTCTCACAAAACAATCGAAAAAAGTGTTCCCAATGCAGCGACAGCACACATACACATATTTCGAATGAGCGTATATTTACCTAAACAAAACCTACAACTGTATTCTCCTATATATACAGAATATCATTGTGTATACGTTTCACAAATGTAGCTAGGTATACCTAAGTACGCAATTGGGCAAGGAACTTTTTTACACTTCTCCTGATTGCGATCCTAATACCACCAACAATTTAGTAGACAGTAAAGAAGATGTAGAAGTTATTTTAAATATAATACAGTACGTATATCTACCTATCGAAATTGCTTGACAGTGAACACCAGGCAATATGCAACGCAACAGGGAGCTCAAACCCACAAACCTTCCGTATTCTTGGAATCAAAAGTAAAAAGTGTTTGGCCCTATTTTCATCGTCTATGATCGGTAATGCCTATGTTTAAACATCCCTCCAGCTAAATAAATATTTACTAAACTACTAATATTTAGGTATTTTTTATCTTCTATAGACATTTGACCGCCATCTCACCTGATGGTAAGTGATGATACGGCCGAGGATGAATCATGCCTGCTTAGAAACATTCACTCTTGCCTTGAAGACGGCCAGGTTGCAATGATCCCCCATAAGGAGGCTGTTAAATATGCAACCTCTTTTATGACAATGACGTCATATGTAAAAAGAATATGATTAATTTGATTGTTTTATGTTTCTCTTCTCTTTAACTATTGTAAATGGCAGACGTGTTTTCTTCTTATAATATATTATTTTTGATTTACCTAGAGTTGTTTCGCTGCATAAGTCGAATATTTATCTCCACGTATTTTCTATGGTCCTTCGAGCCGGATGAGAGTTCCATTCTTTTGCGGTGCGCATTAAGAACGAGGCACCATATAATATTTAGCGAGGGGGATGTTACACGGCTTCCATTATCCCATTTCTATTTACTGTGATTACTTCTCGGTCATCTGTGTCCAGTAAATTATATTATGGCTTCATACAATTACATTTCAAGAAAACCCTAAGGAACTGTTTATATAGCGCAAAATCACACTAATATCAAATAAATTTGATATGACTTTTGATCTTTATGTTTGTTGTAAAATTCAAAAATCAAATAAATATAAATAAACACAAATATCCACTGACATTCACAAAGTGCCATCTAGCCCCAAGATAAGCGTGAAGCCTGTATTATGGGTACTAAACAACGGATAAACATAGTTATTTTTGTAAATAAAATACATATTATACATTAAAAACACCCAAATATCAACTATAAAGGAAAATAAAAAGTGTTTCTTCAGTTTAGGTCCTTACAGAACACTTATGAATGTCAAATGACAAGCTACAACTGGTTCCGATGGTAGTTTTCCACTGAGAAGAATCCAGCAAAAAACTCAGTAGATCCTCTTTTTCTTAAAAAAAAGTGTTTTGTACAGAATCATATTCTTTGTTATCAGAATAATTATATAAAGCAAATAATATTAAATATTAGTAAAAATTTATTTATCATTAGTGTGGTTGCGGCGAGGAAAGCATTAAGCGGGCAATTCTTCAATGTATAGGTTTTAGTGTATATATATATATATATGTCCAATATACATATATATAGAACATATATGTTTATTTGTTTTGTGGGTAGTGTGATTTGTTGTTGTCGTAGTTAAGTTGATTTCATTGTATTATTATGAAGACCTGCAATTGGCTTAGTGTTTTTATTGTGATCTTTTTACTATTTTGAAGCTGTTGGTCTTCCAAATACATAAATATATAAAGAACATAATTACTCACTCCTTGTAAGCATCAAACAGCAGATTATAAACACCCAGTCGGGTAGTAGTATACGTAGCCTGCCGAAGCAGACCAGCCGACAGCCCCGTGTACAAAGACACGAAGCCCTCGCGCGCCACTATCTCCCCGGCCACCGTGAACGAAGAACGCCCGCCGCCGCTTAACTGCATCCGAGTCTTGATCAGATCCAAAGGCTGGACTACGCATGTCGCCGCCATGCTGTAATCATCATCGTCATTAACGCATAATACAAATAAATAGAATGTCGGTGGCTCATTGGTGTGGATTAATGCCTTCCGATCTGGAGAGTGCAGGTTCAAAGCCCATGTCTTTTCAACTATATGTCAGTATATCTGACGCTCTTACGGTGAAGGAAAATAGGTCTCTCTCTCGTCTATGAAGAGATTCAATGTCCCGTGTGGATGGCTAAGGCCTATGCACCCTTTATGGGTAGGCTTGTGCCCCTCGGTGGGGACATATATGAGCTGGTGGTGATGATGATGATAAATATATATCAACTACTGGGTGGTAGACTCGGTACCAAGTCGCCATGGGTTGATAACACCATAGTGCCTGATATTGTCCCATAAAATAGGAGTGACATTAAAAAAAGTATATTTTCTTTCCTGGCCATCACATTTTTTCTGCTGGATTTTTTCTACCAGTTTCCAGACTCAAAAGAAAACTAATAATGTCTGTCAGATATACCTACCTGGGGTGGTTATAAGGTTTCAAATGTGAGGCATCATTAAACTTTATATAAACTTAAAATCAAATTAATAATCACATATTAGTAAAAAGCTCAATAAACAGTGATATTTAAAATTTTATATTTGAACAAAGTTTTAATAAATTACTGAAAACTAGAACACAGCTATGATGGGTACTTTTATTCTTTTCTTGGGGACATATCCTAGAACTTAGTATAACAAAATCAATTTTGTTTTTTATGAATTGTTTCTAAGGCAGATTATGATTTGCCATAGACTGGAAGTTATATAATTAAAATACAAGAATGTCTTTTAAAACTTATATCTATGTTGCTGAAGCAGCTACCTAACTCATACTAAGGTAAAACTGGTCCAAGTAGCTAATATTCATAACCTGGTATGAGGGGAAACATTATATGTTTCAGTTTTTCAATGCAGATTTAAACAAAAAGCATACATGTTATGATAGAAGAAATATTTGAGATTCTGGTACCAGCTAAATATTCAGCATAAAATATACCCCCAGTTCATATAATTTTCAAAGGTTTCGTATTATTCCTAAAAAAAATCAATGTTTAAATTTTAACTTAAGTTTTTGATACATACTAAAAGTAACAAGTTTCAATTAAAATTTACAACATAATAATATCTTATCAAAACTTAATTGTTAAACCATATTTGTAAATCTAAGGTCAATGCCGTTAGAGATTGTGTTGTCAATCAACTGATAATTTGACGACAAGGGCAACGTCAGTAACTCTAATGAAAAGCACACGACTCTAAGATATTATAAGAGTAATCCAGGCAGTTTTTAATATGAAAGAAGATAAAAGATCACAATTTTATATGACCGCGTTAATGACATTGATTCTCTATAAAGGACAAGTCGTCATCTTAAAATAAATCTAGGAAACATACCCAGCAAGGCCACCGAAAGCGAATTTCAAACCATTTGGAATATATCGCTCTTTAGGCGGCGCAGGAGAAGATGCAGCCATTTTAATTTACTAACGTTAAAGATCACTTTAAAAAATGTGTATTTTATTTGAAAACTGCTCTGATAAACTTCTGAAAAAGAGTGATAAAATTATTCAAACTTTCGCCGAGTCCAGCTGGCTTCGACAGCTGTCAAACTGACGACACTTGCGACTTTGACAATTAACGTGACGTTAGTTAATACGTTGTAGTGTTGTTCGTTAGTACACAATTGAAATAAAGATGGAACATTCAATGAAATCAAAATAGCATTTATATGTTTGAATATTTTTTTGTGATAGCGAGTGAACTATCATTACTCATCTGACAGTAAATCGATAGGCACTATAATGTCTAAAATCAGCGGGATAGAAATGCGTTGTCAGCATTTTAAATGGGAATACACTCTTTTCTTGAAGGTCACAAGGTTGTAAATACACTCGCGTGCAAGTAAATCGACTCAAGCCTCAAGTGCGCATAAAAAGTGATATAACTAAAAAATGACTTATTTTACCTCTATATAATGTTTTACATAATTAAAGCCTAGTAATTAGGCTTTCAAATGGTAGCATAATATCAGTAATTCAAATAAACACTTGTACTTAGAATGCAACTGAACGCAACCTCCCGTAAACTGCTCTGCGCTCTATTCACAACTTGCGCGACACAACCCCCTATAAAACCCCCTGTAATCGTTTTTTTCTTATCAGTCGCTCATTAGACGTTGACCTGAACAAATCTCTGCAAATTAAAGCCGTCATTTGAAGAAAATTATGGATACAACACCTGAAGAAGCCGCTCAAGTCGTTGCCCTGTTGCAAGAAGGGTTGAACCAGCGAGAAGTCGCTCGTCGTTTGAATATGAGTCAGTCCGCTGTCTCGAGAGTATACAGAAGGTTTCAAGAGACTGGTGCCTTCACTCGGAGGCCTAATACCAGCCGACGCCGGTGCACCTCGGAGCGTGACGACCGGTTTTTGGTCTCGACCTCTCTCCGAAATCGACACCTTACCGGCGTAGATGTGCAGCAGGAGCTACGTCAAGTTCGCGGGGTGACTGTCAGTCAGTGGACAGTTAGAAGAAGGTTGAAAGAAGCTAACCTTACTCCGAAAAGACCCGCTACAGGCCCGAAGTTGACCACAGCTCATCGTCAAGCACGCCTTCACTTTGCTCGAGAACATTTGGATTGGAGCATAGAGCAATGGCAGTCAGTCCTGTTCACAGATGAGACGAGGATGTGTCTCCATGGCAGCGACAGGAGAGGTCGGGTATACCGTCGTCCCGGTGAACGGTTTTCACAGTGCTGCTTTGTGGAAACCGTTGCATATGGTGGCGGATCTTGCATGATGTGGGCTGGAATTTCCTTAGAAGGCAAAACGGACCTTGTTTTCGTTCCTGGGGGAGGCCGGGGAGGAGGTCTGACCAGTGATCGTTACATTGAAAATGTTCTACTGGATCAAGTTGTCCCTTATCAAGGCTTTATTGGGGAAAATTTCATCTTGATGCATGACAATGCCCGATGTCACACTGCTCGGGCCACACGTGATTTCCTGAACGAAGTTGGAATTCACACTATGCATTGGCCAGCGCTCAGCCCCGATTTAAATCCCATTGAGCACATATGGGACGAGCTCAAAAGGAAAGTTAGAGCGAGGAATCCAGCTCCGACAAACATCAATGAGCTCAAGACTGCGTTGGTAGAAGAGTGGGGTCGAATACCACAATCATCCATTAAAAAGTTGATAAGGTCGATGAAGAATCGCATGAGAGCAGTGATCAGAGCTAGAGGAGGGAATACCAAATATTGACACGAATAATTTTTTTATCTTACGCACATTTTGTTTCATTTAAACACAATAACCCCATACTGTGAAATTGTATGAATTTTCAACATTTTTTACATTATCATTAGCATTAACCTTTTTTACTAAACTACTGAATCGATTTTCATGCAACTTACACCATTTTAAAGCTCAATTACTAGGCTTTAATTATGTAAAACATTATATAGAGGTATAATAAGGCATTTTTTAGTTATATCACTTGTTATGCGTACTTGAGGCTTGAGTCGATTTACTTGCACGCGAGTTTATATAAAATTTGCTATATTAGACAAAAATTGTTTTTTAAATAATGGCTGGAATTTACCAAAGGCTCATTTTATGGTGACACAAGTTTGTCACGCATAAACAGATTACATGCATTGCAAATTAGTCTGGCCTTTAAATTTATTTATATCACTGTCATTAATATGTTGGATATGAACAACATAATAATTGTAATGATGACTTACTTATCGTCCCTTTAGAATAAAACATTGAAAGTGTCAACGAAGTAATTGTCGAGGAGGTCAAAAAACTAGTTTTAAGGGAAGTATTATAGTTGGAGCGGAACCTATAGTAGAAAATTGTACCACTACATATCAAACTGCTTTACAGATTCACAACCTTTTACACATTGGATATAACAATTAATATTTAAAATGATTTTTGAACTTGCAAGTTTATTGCAATAATCAAATGTTTTAAGCAAAAATATACGGCAATAAGGAAAAAATAAATAATATTTTTATTTTAACAACCAATAATTATTGTTTAAATTATTAAGAACACCACTGAGATATTAGGTAGTAATTTAATATTATGTAAAAATGCCGAAACTATGAAAAGTTTCTGTAAACTAAAAAGATTTATTTGAAAAACTATTATTTAGCACTAATGTTTTAGCGTAAATTTTAATAAGGAAATGCAGCAAAATGTTTTTCTTAAAATTTTGTCCCTTTTGGAAAATTAAACTGTCATATGGGACTCAGCGGCTCGATTATAATGTTTTTTCCAAGATGGATATTCTTCGAATATAATAGGGGACTATCTTCTATTATATTATTTGAACATTCAATTTGGACATTTGATTGAATAGAAATAGTCTGAAGCACCTCGGGGGAATAAGACGGGGGCGTAAACAGCCATAAGTTACGAACAAATAATTCTGCCACATTCCAAAGATTCCAAATCCATCGCATTCGGCAGAGGTTGGGCAGAGGCGTAATAGCATGAACACATCTCCTGTTTAGTTTTTCCGAGTGAAACACAGAGTATGGTGTGAAAAGAACTCTGAAAGATGATTTCGTGATTAATCTCCTTGGGTGGACCCGGCTACAATCTTGGTTGAAAGTTGTTCATATGCACGATCCCTATTGGGTTCTCGTAGCGAGTAAGCTTATAAGCGATATATATTGCCTTCAATTCATTAAAGTGATTTACCTGGGTTTCTAAAGATCACTCATGATTAATGTAATTAGAGACTTAATTTAAACTAAAACTTAAAAAAAAGTTGTTAGTTGCATTATTCCATAAAAGCGTATAAACAATTAATAAAAATAATTAATTTGTGATAAAATATATTTATTATATATTGTACTGGTTACATAGGTGTTACAATTTTATATATGTTCTTAGTATTGCACTTAAAGTTGCGCTAACTTATACATATAAAAGATAAAGGCACATTGTTGTAAATAAGCTTTATAAACATTTTATATTTATACTTTCTTGTATTATTGCCGTAGCGCTGCGATCCTCTATGTTATACATGTTGTTGGAACTTTTTATGACTGTACTTATATCTAAACTGGCAAAATACTAGGTTTTATAAAATTGATGTATCAAAACAGCATTCGATACTTCGTAATTATACATTTTTAATGCAATTTCTTGAGCTTTAATACTTAGTGTTGCTATTAATTTGTGAAATATAATTTACAGTGGCAATGTGAATATTTGACACCATTTCTTGCTCAATAATGCAGTGTTGCCAGTATTTTGTAAAATCTCATTTACTGTAACATTATGAAGGTACATTAGGTAGTGTTGCCATGAGTTTATAATTTTTTTACCATCGAAATACAATAAGTTTAGAAATCGGTTTTGGGTGCTGCCGCGAGGTAGGACTGCAACTGTGGCAACTTGTACACATTGTCGGCCACCTTCTTGAAGATCGGGTACTGAGCATCCAGGTCTGGAGATTGCATCATCATTTTAAGGTAGTCGTACATGCCGGCGAACACAAAGTCGCCCCAGGTCAGCTGGAATGCAAGAATTCAAGATTTTTATTTATGTTGATCTCAGCAATAAAAAGGATAACTTTTTGGCAAGGTACATTTTGGCTGCACGGCACAAGCTTTTCCACATAGGCACAATGCAGATTGGTGGGTGTTACCGTCCATTATCCAAAGCTTGAACCCGGGACCGACTTAACGTGCCCTCGGAAGCACGGGGGCTTGATGCCGTCCCGTTTGGTGTAATGGTCGAGACGTCGGACACTACACCAAGGGTTCCGGGTTCGATCCTCGGGCAGTAATTACATTTGTGTGCATGAACATGTCTGTTTATAATGGTCTGGGTGTTTTCTATGTATAATATGAATATACAAAAAAAAATATATACGTATGTTAATCCGTTGTTTAGTACTCTTACTACAGGTTTCACGGTTAGCTTGGGGCTAGATGGGGATTTGTGAATGTCAGTGGTTTTTTATTTATTTATTATTATTATTTATTAGATATCTAATAATTTTATCCAAACACAGGCACCATTTGCTTAAATGGGGGACACAATCTACACTGTAACTAGATTTAAGTTTTTACTGAAATAAATTATTTTTTATTACCATGTTTCTAGTTAATAATCTATTATTCTATCTGGCCACATATCTTACTTTATTAATAAAAAAAACGACATTTCATGCACACAAATAAACATTTACATCCCCGGGCAGTACAAACGTACTGCACGGGGATCGAACCCGGAACCCTAGGTGTTGCAGCCGACGTCTCAACCGCAACACCAAATGGGTCGTCTTCCAAATATCTAAATGTAAAAAATATTTAATTTTAATAATAAATATTCTATGTTCTCACCTTTCCTAAGGCTACGTGGCCGTTGTTGCTCTCGAAGAGTTCACTGAGCCTCTTCAACAATTGCGGGTAGACGTTCTTTGAGAAATCTTCATGCTTTTTCTTCTTCAGTTCCGGGTCGGCTTCATAGGCGACGAGAGCGGCCTCTGTGTTTGATTGCATGATTCGTTGTAGAAATATGTTTTGGTTAAAACCATGACTTATGGTAAGGATGTAATAGTATATTTTACGTAAATCATTAATTTTATCGAAGTAAATTAAAAAAATACTCAAATAAAAAAGCGTTTTAGTGGTTATGGTCTGTTGAGAAGAAACCAAATAAAACTCAACAGCAAAAGCCATTTAAACACAGTTATATAGGTAACCAAGAGTTTGGAATTAGGTAGAATAATTGCACTTTTATTCATTTCATCGTCATCAGCCGAATACTACGGTGTAGGAAAACATCGTGAGAAAACCTGCGCACGCCTGCGAAGAGAATAATCTCTTCGCAGGCGTGCGCAGGTTTAAACAGGTACAAACAACAACAGGTACAACAGGTGCGCAGGTATAAACGTGAAGTCGGCCAATCCGCACTGGGCCCGCGTGGACGACTAGGGCTAAAATATAATAATAATACATCCTATACGGGCAGGCTCGTGCCCCTCGGTGGGTACGTTTAATAGGCTGATGATGATGAGCCGAATACATCTCACTGGAAGACCAGGTTGTCCCATACATCATGGCAATGATGAGGGTTACAAAATACTTACTAGCACGGATGTCGTTGATGAAGTCCACGTTCATGTCGATCTCGAGGTCCTCCTCGATGCTGGAGCCGGCGATGCCATATTTGCGGCCGAGATACCTGGCGATGGCGCCGCTCTGCGCGTACTTCTTGCCGTCGATCTCTAGGAGGGGCAACTGTCCAAACACGGTGTCTGTTGAAGAGGAAAAACGTAACTTTAAATATATATCATCTATCATACATCATGATCATCATTACTGATTTCTTAAATCAAAGAAAATATTTACTCATGACGAGGCAGCATAAATAAAGATAAGAAATGATTTAATCCGCAAGAGAACTAAAGTTACCGACATAGCCCGCCGGATCAGCAAGTTGAAGTGGCAGTGGGCTGGTCACGTATGTCTCAGAACCGATGGCCGTTGGAGCAGACGAGTTCTGGAGTGGAGACCGCGTCTTGGCAAGCGTAGCGTAGGACGCCCTCCGGCCGATGGACCGACGACTTGCGGAAGGTCGCTGTGGGAGCTGGATGAGAAAGCGGAGGACCGGATATCGGCGCAAAATGGGGGAGACCTATGTCCAGCAGTGGACTGCGATAGGTTGAAGAGAAGAAGAAGAAGAGAGGCAGCATGGTCATGACATCCGAATGGAACGAATATTTAAAAAAAGCAATACATCCTACATCTCACTGTGTTGGTATGTGTCCAACATTTTTGTTTGTTGAACAAAAATTACTTCTTTCAAATTCAGGATTTTCAAACCACCTTATCGCCCTCTTACAGGTAGTAAATAAGTCAGATAGATGACAGATGCGAACGTTATGCATCGGAAGGTAATTTTTTTTGTCAAAAGCCACTCCATCCTGCACATGGTGACTCGACATAGTGCTTACACTTTTTTTCGAATTACTGCTGTTAGCCGCAGATGGTCTTTACAGCTTCACCGGGCAATTGAATTGAATGAAATCAATTTACACAATTACACTTTGGGAGACTGCTTTCATCATGATTATAATAACAAGATTTTAATTCGAATCTACGACCGAACAATCGAGGTATTATGCAATGATATTCTGTATATATAAAGGTAGAAACGCCATCCGTGCCTCAAAAACGAACCGCCGAAAAGAGTACAGTTTGTACTCTTTTGTTTAGGTGAATGTGTTCGAAATTCGAAATTTGTGTATGTGAGCTGTCACTGCATTCGGAACACTTTTTTCGATTGTTTTGTGAGCATATCACGAATCCATACTTTTTTACACCATTGGTATAATATAGTACGTTAGAAGGTGTATCTTGTTGGACCAGACCATGCTATTGCATTGCATTGCCAGACACAAAAGCGGGTAATGTCATTATCATGAGTCAATGTAACAATAAAGAAACAATCGATATGTGAGAACTTATTATGCAATTAAGAATACTTATACCTACACAATTATAACTATGTGCTTATATATGGCTACAATAATAATACAGAATCGCTTTGAACTGTATAATGTTTCATCATCAGCATGAGCTGATATAATGTATAATCATATACATTCCATCCCATCGAGGGGCACGAGCCTACCCGTATAGGCCTTAGTAATGGCCGCCTTCACGCTCAACCTTTGAATCTCTTCGTAAGCGTGCTCAGATTTCCTCACAATGATTTCCTTCAACGTAAGAGCGTCCGATAAACGTACATTTAATTATGAAAATTCGAAAACACGTACATGACGGGATTTGAACCTGCACCTTCCAGATCGGAAGGCAATTACAGTCCACCAATGAGCCACCGACGCTCTTGTGTTTAGGACATGACAATTTACTTGCGAGATTTCAGTGTGAACTAAATAAGAACAAACACCTGGACAAATATGTAATATACATCGTCATATACAGGACACTTTCAGGTGCCATCAGATATAGGAAGATAATAAGATAGTATTTTATCCCCATAAATCATATAATTAAGCGTGAATTTGCATTGTAATATCCTGGGAAATAATATAAATGTGGCAGTACCTATGTAAGAATCTAAGATGCATGTATGTTGTTATACTCCTTTACGTTCTATCATATAAAAATAATGTATGTAGGTGATGATATTCGTATATATAAAGGTATATACGCCATCCGTGCCACAAAACGAACCGCCGAAGAGAGTACAGTT
>PQWD01008044.1:0-10724 GCA_019425675.1 Leucinodes orbonalis
CATTTGAGGAAATGGCTTGTACGCTCTCTTGTATATTAGTATCAAATAATAAAAAATCTAGACGAATTCCAATCGATTGTTATTTATACCCTAGGTTACCTTAACACCGTTAAGTACCCAAAAGGGGCACCCACAGACATCCGAATATACAATTAGACTGGACAAGCCGCCAATTTATAGGCAGTCCCAGTGTCGCAATTTCTTTTCGTTCTTACCTGTGTATACTTATTCTATTACTTGGTAAATTACTAATCATTGCGATGATGGCATGTTACAATTGCACAGGATGGCATTTTGGAAAAAAAACGGTAATTTCTCTCAATCGTGCGTTGCTGACTCGTTCACAGAGCGTAAACTGGAGTCAGTGTAGCCGTTGAGCTTACATTGCGCACTTTAAACGCGAAACCATCTCCTGTATTGGGAAATCTTGCGGCACCTACGAGGCTGCAGGCGATAAATAACAGTAGTGTTACACCACAAATTGTTAGCTTGCACTCCATGGGATTTACTGCGGTGCTTTAGCGAAATGACCTTAATAAATTGTACTACTGCTCAGATTCCTTTGAGGACGTTAAAAATAATGTATTAGTATTGGTACGATTCACCACGAAGAAAATGGCGGCGTTCTGCTCAAGATGAGTATTTAATGCGAGTCATATTAGTAATATTAAAAAAATCATAGGCTAAACAGAATATATAAATTTTCACCGTGTCACCGCCACTGCACCTAAAAAATGACTTAGGTTACCTACCTTAAATTTATTTATGAGTTGTGAACATCTTTTCGTGAATTAGTACTGTATGTAATACTTGTTCTAAATGTATTTAATATGATTTTAATTAAATAATGATCTGGTTAAGGTGGCCGGTAGCAGATGATGTGACTGCTAGGATCGGTTCGCGCGGAAAATCAATTAGCATTAGGGGAGGCTTTCATTCAACAGGCTGTAATGATGATGACGTTGAATTGGGTTATTACAATTTTTTCCTTTATACATCAGCAACCTGCCAAGACAAGTCCGTCCAAATCTATCCAGCCCGACAGATGGAGAGAAAATTTCAAAATTTAGTTCAATATTACATCAGACGCACCCATTTTTATGTAATGTATATCATTAATACTACACAATAAAGAACCTTTTTTAAGATTCAAGCTAACATTTAAAAATGTTTTAGTTTAGTTGTCAGTGACAAAGGACCGCTGTTTGGTGAAAGATTTTGTGAATTTATCAGTGCTTTCCTCTTATTGTTAGAGTGTCGATTATTGTTAAGTTTAATTACACTGTGTTTGCTGTGTGTAGTAGTGAATTTGAATTTAAAGTGTGAGTCGAGTTTTCTTCTAGTCTACAAACTCGATCCTCATCAATGGACTACCAGGTAGAGACAAACTGTAATAGGTAGACTTTATGTAGGTAATTAAGTGAACGGGGCGCGTGGTCAGTTTGATCACATGGAGGTAAGTGATACGCCTGACCACAACAGATGCAGTGTAAATCTGGTGTCGGGCGCATTGATGGAAAATAATAACTGCCTATCAGTTGTTGGTATTATTCAATGCCGCTCTATCATGGTCAGGCGTATCACTTACCATCAGGTGAGCGTCCTGACCATCCTGTACACTTTGGAACAAAAAAAACTAAATTTTATTTACTGGAATGGCGTAACGCTGTTCCCAAATACGTACGTAGCACTTTACGAAACTTTTTTTATATAAAAATGTGTATTACATATGAATCGACCTTATACAAGGTCTCAACTAAAGGAGATAAAGAAATTATAAAATATTTATAATATATCAAAGTCCAAGTTCACAAATATCTCATACGTTAAGTTACGGCCAACATTGTTTAGTATCCCGAACAACACTAGCAGAAACTCATACATATTGTGTCCCATGGGAAGGCTTGCAAGTTCACAAGTGAACTTGGCTTGTTTCACTTGGTTAAGCGTTTGTACTATCGCTGGTAATATCGTACTCATGATAAACCCACCAAAACATTTAATCTTAAATGTTGCTAAGTTGACCACATAAGGTTTGTCCTGTGAAAAAATATCAGATCTCATGTAGAGCCAAGCTTCTAAATCTACACGGTCTTACTCTACCGACCCTGACTTCAACAAATTCTACTCAATTTTTATAAGTTGCTAGACAGTCGTTTTATTATTCGTTAAGTTTTTTAGGTACCGTCTATAGACGGTTAAGGGACTATAGTCCCGTGTAAACTTTCATGTCCTTATTTATACATTTCTGAGGCAACCTCACCTCATTTAGGGGATAGGGGTAAAGTAAGAAGTTTATGATTTTTTTTATTGGTATAATAGTAAACTTAGAAACATACCAAATTTCTTTAGCTTTTTAGCACTTCAGGATGTAGCCAAACATTTTGATGATCGTCATTGTGTCGGTGACGAAATCGGTGTTTTATAGATATTAATAAAATTTAAAATATTAAAGCCATTCAACTGAATCGTTGTATGTTTAATAAGTCTATTATTGACATCATATCCCGAGAATATGAACTCTCAGATACATCGGAAACCAACTCTATGAGAGTTTGTACAAATCAACGGATAAAACTTGACCAACCACGACATCGCCTGGCTTTCGTCCGTTGAATAATACCGTTCACAGATTAACACTTACTCGGGCAATTTGTTCCTCGCCGCTGCGAGACAACTGATTTGTGACTTAGGGACTTATCGAGGAAGTAATAGCTTTTTGAAATAATATATAGGCGATACTGGAAAGAAATGGGGATGGTCACTGAAGAGTTGAGATTTGAAGACGTCACAGAATTATGGTTTTAATACTGATAGATGAATTATGTGAAATATACTTCTATTAGGCAGGGGAAGAGATTTAAGGATCCAGAGCTCAGAAAGATTGTATTAAAAGTGTTTCCTAAATAGGAATTTAACAATGCTTACTTGGTTGTAAGGGAAATCACAGCCCTTGAACATTTGAACAGAGGTGCCAGAAATACGTTGCCTTTACAGGATAGGCTTTTTTAAAAAGGATGTCAAATTATGTAGGTGCTTCCAGACCTACTGGAAGCTCTAGGAATTGTAACTGGTTCCACAGTTTTGTCGCACAAGACCTATTATCTAAATTCCAGGTGATACAATCTATTAAATAATAAAGGCCTGATAACGCGAATAGGGAACTGTGATGTTATAGTTTAAAGGGAAGATGCTAAGATTAAGTCAAATACAGTAAATGGCCGCCTGTTTCATTGCTAACTTAAAAGAATGGACAGCTTACAAGCGAACAAGCAACAAACCAAGGCAAGACAATTTGCTGGATACACCGCTAACAATAAAACTTGGCGAAGAGCTTTTTAAAAACTATCATGACGGTTTGGGTCTAAGGCCGGCCTGAATTTAATAAATCGCGGTTGTTAGGCCGGAATCAAATAGTTTCTAGCTACAACTGGTTTGTGTTGCGGTTGAAGTATTAGATAAGGCACTTGGTGAAGTGTAGGGAGGGATTCGCGTAAATTAAACACGTATTCGAATTTTCGAAATTATATGTACGTTATCCGACGCTCTTACGGTGAAGGAAAACATCGTGAGAAAACCTCACGCATGCGTGCGAAGAGATTCAAAGGGCGTGAAGTGGTCCAACCCACACTGGGCCCGCGTGGACGACTAAGGCCTAATCACCCTATACGGGTAGGCTCGTGCCCCTTGGTGGGGACGTTTAATGAGCTGATGATGATGAAATTATATTGCTTTGTACATATTTCATAAAATCAAATTATAGAATTAAGTAAAATGGATTTATTCAACTTGTTTTAAATTATGAAGTCACATACACTGCCAGTCTAAAACAAACGTTAACTTTGTAGGCCAATGGGGGTTAGTTCTAAATTAATGATAATTTAACTTAAACTGTATGTTTTGGTACAAGTATATTAGCATATATTAACTGTAGTCCTTACTTTTGTAATGAAATTACGAATATACGGCGATAAGCCCCAGTACTAAGTTGATTCTCGAATATCAAATACTCTATAAATTCTATTATTCTGTCAGTCAGGCGACAAAGGTTCCCCAGGCGACTGCTTCCTTCGAATGTTCACGATCACGTGCGCCATCTTTATAAAAGAATAGTGCAGTGTGACGTCACATCCAAAAAGCATCAGTGTTGCCATTACAATCGATTTGCATCTGTACAAAAGTGTGAAATGAATTTGCAGTTTACAAAAAATACGATCAATAAAATAAATCACGACACTTTTATTTGAGTTGAAGATTGTTTTTATAGTAAATGACTTAAACTATTGAAAATGTTATGGATTTTTATTGTAGTTTTTATTATCAGAATTTTTATTATTGCAATTTTGGCATATTTAAAGGAACGGTGGCGATTGCTGCAGCTATTACTTGTATAAAATTTGCTTATCACAATGGTAAAATGTTAAAGAAATCGCCATTCCAACATGTAAAGAAAATCATACACTAATTATACGTCATTGTATGTCACATTTACTTTGAAAATATGGCTAGTAAATACCGGTAAATATTGTGCCAATTTATGAACCTCGTATAATTTTGCCGGCCATTTCGTGGAATAGCCAATTTCACAAGTGCGATGCGTCTCGCAGTGTGGGGCGGATCTCACACGAGATGGATACAAATGGAAAAAGTTCTCCAGCCAGGAATGTTTTTCTCCTGGATTACAGTCTTGTTTCACTTGGGGTGCAGGTTACCTGATTCTTTTTGTGATTTAACTTTACACTTTTTTGTTTTGGACTTCTTTTGAAGCTAATCTCTGTGATTTTTTACAATATTAGATTTTCAAAGTCGAGGTCCGTTCACTTCAATTACTTCAACTAAATTGTTGGTGTAGTTTGGATTTATTATGATGAAATCTCAAGCAAATAACTAAATGAATTTTTAAAGAAAAGCATGTAAGATATATACCTAGTTCAGGGTGCGCTATCTTAAAACGGTATTACTATTTTTATATATTGAAGAAAGAAAAAAGAAAAAAAAATCTTTATTCAATAAAATCTGTTACAGATACTTTTGAATCGTCAATTGTTATTATTATCATATTTTTTGAGCTCATATTAGGTCAGGACGGTCAGCACTCATCTGATGGAAGTGATACGCCAGACATACAGAACGGCATAAAGGAGACCAACAACTATAGACATTATTATCCTCCATCAATCCTGCACTGCGCCCGTCACCCGAGACAACAGATGTTAGGTCTCTTATACCTGGTAATTTCACTAGACTATAATGATGAGTCGGAAGTTATGAAGCAGAAAAAGCATGTTTCAATGTATCTTAATTATTCACGGTCAAAATTTTATTATTAGTACAAGTATAATTAGAGAACATTATTGTGACTTTTTCATAGATTGTAGTGTTGAGCTAATCTACAATAAAAGTCACGGCTGCATTAAATGAATAAATTTAATAATATTACTGCCATTCACACTACGCCATCTAGAAAACTAAGCAATAGCCTGTAATATGGACCATTTGTTCGCACTATGGTAAATGTTTTGCATACAATCCGCCGGAATTATCACGACTCTTCACTCTCAATACCTGGACTATAATCCTCGTTGCTATGCCATCTACTCTAACAACTCTCTCAGCCAAACTTGATGTGCATTAACGGTTTTTCTTAGTACCCCATGCAAACTAACATAACCTCGTAAAACCTTAAGTTATTGGCGCCATTGTAGTCTACCCCTTTAATACGGCGCAAGTGGGGATTAGTGGAGCGTTGCGCAGGGAGTTTAGATGCAACGATACGACCACGATACGATAGAGCGTCGGTGGCTCAGTGGTGTGGACTGTCGCCTTCCTACCGGGAGGGCTGAGGTTCAAATCCCGACACGTACCAATGTATTTTCGAATTTTCGAAAAATATATGTACGTCATCCGACGCTCTTACGGTGAAGGAAAACATCGTGAGGAAACCTTCATGCACGCCTGCGAAGAGATTCGAAGGTTGTGTGTGAAGTCGTCCAATCCGCACTGGGCCCGCGTGGACGACTAAGGCCTAATCACCCTATACGGGTAGGCTCGTGCCCCTCGGTGGGGACGTTTAATGAGCTGATGATGATGATACGACCACGACACGACTCCGATTTAACAAAGAACAATGAATGCAGTTGTCATTGAGGATCGTCGTCTATAACGACAAGATGGTACTAATGGTACCAGTTTACCATCTGGTGTGCTTTCTTATAGTCAACGTAATGTTAAATTATAAATGTATTTGTTCCATTTAGGCCCAGGCAGGTTCTTGTTAAATTTAGCTACTATTGGAGTACATCTCACAAACAATGAATCGAGTAAGACGCTCAGATTACGAAAACATTCTTTTTCAAATACCGAATACATTATTCAACTTTAACAACCACGTATAATAACTGATTCATTCCTGATAACTTTGTAAAGGTAAAAACGAGGACCGATAAATCTGGCGCCAAATATGGGAGACCTATCTTATGGTCCAGCATTCGAGTCCCATAGTTTAAAAGAGACAGGGCCGGATTTTTTAAAACCTGCGTATGAAAATAACCCAGTTTATTACTTAGTCAAAATATTATGCTTATAATGTCTTTTATAAAAAATATGCAGACAAAAGGTGTTACACAAGGTTATACAAGAAACTTATATAATGAAATACAATATAAAAGGACGCGACTTAAGGAAAATTTTGATCGTGTTAAAAGACGGTCCAGTTTCGCGTTTAGTTTGCACTAGCGTGTTTTCGCGCCCATGATATATAATCATTTCCCAATCTTAGGTTTCAAGTCAAAGCGTTCAGTTCTTAGACATCAAGATGGCGGCCGTGACTGACGAGGGTCCAAGATTTGCTTGTCGATGGGCCCATCTGATACGGTCAGAACTAATGAGGGACACGTGTCGGTGTCGTGTTTTGCGTTAGCTAATTTGTGATTTAATTTGAACGTAAATTTGGAATATTTAAGAGAAGATATTGTTACGAATGACGTAATTAAAATGACATTTAATATGGCGGCTAAAATGTGCGTCAGTCCACCATAGAGTATGACATGCGTATTGTCAAATAGTAAAGAGTCTAGTATGTTCTAGATATTTCGCGGACTATGTAGAATGATGTCGACGCTTCGAGCTCAGCGGCCGGACAGGTATATAAGGCGGACCGATGGGTGCGCCGGCAGTCTTGTGTTCTACTCAAGAGCGAATGAAGAGCGAAGTACCTGCGACTACAAGGAAGAATCGATATCTAAGGGATCGTCGAGTGTAAGATAACAGTGTGAAGAGTTAACGAGTGACTATAACGTGTGTGTGCAGATATTATACGGACTCATCAAATGTTGTGTTATAGTGTGCAGTGTTAATTACGGATTATAGTGCGTGCGTTAATTGACTAATTAGTAAGAGTGTAAGTGTAATAAGTGTTGTGTGTAATTAATAGTGGTAAATTAATAAAGTGTGTTACCGTGTTATTCTTCGTGTTTGGCAATAATTTATCCTGAACCCCCAGCTCGTAACAATATTTTTTATGTTTAAACAAAAATAGATAATATAGCTCAGATTTTTTTCCGTTCATCTTATACGTAGTTTCATTGTGTGAGGAAATAAATTTCTTTTTAATTTGGAATATTTAAGGAACGAAGATGATTCCTCTGCTTAGATTTATTAAGCATAACACCTCAGTCATACAGATCAGAAAAAAGGTTGGTTGTGGATAGAAAATTACATAATAAACATACTATGTAAAACAATATAAGAACCGCATAAAATATCGAGTGTGCTTCACACAAACAGCTTGTATTACTAAGCTTATATTTAATTAGATAGATAATGTTTGGTGTGAATGTGACATCTCAAGCGCATCTCACGCAACTCCTCTCAGTACTGTCTTATCTTTTAACTTTTAGCGCTCCCTTACAGCCGTCATCTTTTTTTTATTCTGATGGGCTTACTCTTGTGCACAGACTGTCCTATCACCTATCACATGTCTTCCCTCGCAAACACTATCTTTTTATCGATGTCTTAGGAGCAGTGAGGAAGTGTTTGTTTTCGATCCGAAGTCTAACATGCTCCGACGTATGTTTTTAACAGTGAAAATCGTGCAGTGTAAAGGCGACTTCTCAAGCGCATCTCGCGGCCACTCGTCTCACCGGTTGTCTAATCCCCTAACTCTCAGCGCCTGCTAACAGCTCCATTACCTGTCTGCAGCCACCGCCGTTTCCCAACGATGTTGGTTCTTACTTCCGACTCCAGCAATATGCTGCAATTTATTGTGACTTCGTCGTTCGAGCTAAGGAATATTAGGTGTTAGTAATGGTAGTCGAAATTAAGACAGTTATGCTCGTCCAATCCGTACTGGGCCCGCGTGGACGACTAAGGCCTAATCACCCTATACGGGTAGGCTCGTGCCCCTCGGTGGGGACGTTTAATGAGCTGATGATGATGTTGCCAGAAGGAGAAAAGATCGTCTGAGTTCTGACATTTTTCGACTACCTATTTGGTGTAGAGGTTGAGACGTCGGCAGCTACACCAAGGGTTCCGGGTGATGGTGGTCATTTTTGCGATAAGTGACACTCACTTTGCATACGCTACTCATAATCTCTTTGCACATCACTGTTCAACACAACAATAGAGTTATTTACTTGTAAAATTTACCACAGATTTAATAATTTTCTGAAATCTGTGGGTAAAACTTTATAATAAATAGTTATCCACTGACACTCACACAGCCTCATCTTAAGCTAAGAGCTTGTAGTTAGGGTACTAAACAACTGATATACTAATTTGTCCTAAGCCTAGGCCAAACTAGTTGATCCTGATGTAAATACGCACACTCTAGGATAAACTGGTATGGCCTAGTCTAAACTATATATTATATTACCGGGAGGGCTGAGGTTCAAATCCGTCACGTACCAATGTATTTTCGAATTTTCGAAAAATATATGCACGTTATCCGACGCTCTTACGGTGAAGGAAAACATCGTTAGGAAACCTACACGCATGCGTGCGAAGAGATTCAAAGGGTGAAGTGGTCCAACCCACACTGGGCCCGCGTGGACGACTAAGGCCTAATCACCCTATACGGGTAGCTCGTGCCCTTGGTGGGGACGTTTAATGAGCTGATGATGATGAACATTATATGTATCTAAAAAGTAAAAATAAATAGATAAACTGAATAAAATACTCCTTAATTGGAAAAAATATCATTTTTATTAAACTATAATGATTCGTTGTTAAAAGTTATGGACAATAATGGCTAAAACAAACAATCATACTAACAAATATTACTGTTTTTAAATCAGTACTGTTTGTTAAGTCAATTATTAAAATTGTTATTTATTTTTACACGGTTTGCTTTGAATTACAGAGTGTCATTGCCTTCTTGCACTGGCATCTGTTTGTGAAATAGTTTTTATTGCAGCTGCATCTCACAAAACCTTGGCTTGATCCAACTAAATGTTTTCTAGCTGCAGTCCTTAACGATATTTCAGAGTCTTGGTTTACATCTGCTACCTCTAAAAAAGGTTGACTCCAAATGCCGAATTCTGTTCTGGAAAAAAGAACATATTAGCTACTGTACAATATCAGTAATGATCCAGAAAAATAGATAAGTAATTAAGTGAGAAAAAATAAAACTTGCAATATAGTTTCTGAAGTACACCATGTTTGGTGCCAACTTTCTAACCTTTGGAGATAATGTGACTGTACCGATTCCAGATGTTGACGAAGGCAAAGGTGATCTCAGAAACATCATTGGAGTTATCCTTCAGAAAAATGACGAAGGTTTTTACACCATTTAGTGTTGCGGTTGAGACGTCGACTGCAACACCAAGGGAACCCTTTGAAGGGTTTGATTCCCAGGCAGTACAAACATTTGTGTGCATGAACATGCCTGTTTGTAATGGTCTGGGTGTTTTCTATGTATATATGTATGTATTTACAAATATATAATAATAAAATACATAGAAAACACCCGAACCAATACAAACAGAGATTTTCATATTTGTACTGCCCGTGAATCGAACCCGGAACCCTTGGTGTAAGAGCCGAAATCTCAACCATTACACTAAATGGATCGCAATTTATTATTAATTATTTTCCCGATTAAGGTGTAAAGTGGAATAAGAAGCCCTGGCCGCCTCTTACAGCACCTGCGAGAAACTTAGTGATGGTGACAATATTACTCTAATCATTGCGGATATAGAGAACATGGCACATGTGATGTGTAAATAATAAATAAATAACCTTTATTTATATCCGCAAATGTAGACAAAATGGCGTCTGCAAGTTGCATGCATCTATTCCCTTTGATAACGCCGCGTGCAGGCACGGATGGGCGGGCGGCGCGGGTGAGCGACTCGCTTATGTGAGCGAAACATGCTCTATTAGCTTTGCGATAGGTATATAATATGCATAAAGGCCAATTATTGCTTGAATTCAGTATCAATGTTTTTGTATGGTCGTATATTAATATTGTATGAAGTTTCAACTATTAAGAATAGTGTTGTCGTATATTAATTTTGTTTGTAGTAAAATGCAACTATTGAGAACAGTGAATGAATCGTGAAAAAGGAATGCGGTCGTGCTTCGATAATTAATAATTTACATACATGCACATTCACGAAGAAACGTTAACCAAAAAATGTCCAAACTGCACTACAGATTGTTATTGTTATATTTAAAACATGAAAATATTCATTTAAATTTTGACCATAATGGGTACAAAATCGAAA